>JAWWEO010018873.1:0-19725 GCA_035582975.1 Ormyrus labotus | reverse complement strand
AATTTTTCGATACATTAATGTGAATCTTTCGCGTTAGATAGAGTAACGCTAGTTCAAAGCGTTAAAAATTAGCGTTATTTACCTTTTTGAACGCGTTAAGTCTACATTTTTCGAAATGTTAAGCTTACTGAATAAGACCCCCGTGGAGGCGACGTTTGGTATTAAAAAATATGTTCACTTCGTAAAGGGGGCTGTTGCTGTTGATTAGCTTGGTTTAGGAAATAAGTTTGTTATTAGTGAACGCAATGAGTAAGTGTGCGGTAATAAGTAAAAATTGTACCATCAAATTTTACCATCAAATTTTTTTAGTATTTTAATGTTTAATTGGAAAATTTCACTATATTTTTTAGAAATTAGATCTGATGTACAAGTTTTATGTACATAATCTAATTTATCAGTTAGTCAAAATTACTTCCTATACCACGTTAATAAAATGATTTGATTAAAAAATTCAACTGCTCTATTGCAAGCGTTGTTGTCCAACGAATAAACCTGACTAGAATAATAATACAAGTATTGAATAATTTACTTTTACTGCCCTGAAAAAGAAAATACGTTTGTACTGTCTGATATGTAAAAATGAGTAGAGCAGTATGCAGTGACGTGTCTGGAATACTATATTTTTCCTATCCATGATTTGTTTTATAAACAAAAAATTCACCAGGAAATCTTACAATAAGCCTTTTTTGAGCACATATCGTACATCTTTATAATTGTAGATTGGCGTATAAAGATTCACTGAAAAAATCGAAACTTTCGATGTTTCATTATTCAAGCTTGTACAATAAACGAATTACTAAACCTACTTTACTAACAGTTTAACTAACAATTCTAAGCACCATCTGCAACAAATTGCAAAATATCCCTTAAAAAAAAAAAACGCAAACCGCAGCCTTCGCCCCACGCCGCCGCAGCGATTCTTACGGCGAAAGCATTCGCTAAATTCATCGCTTACCAGGCTCTCTGGCCTGGATTTCGCTCCGACTGTAACTGCGGCGGCTCTCGCGTATGCACATCGCCTTGGCTCTTCCCAAGAAGCAACAATGCGGTTATGGCAGTGGGTTCGCGTGCAGCTCATAAGCGCCCGGCGGATAAAGCGCAAGCGAATCCTCGAGGCCGCGCTTTAATAATTATGGCCGCGTAATTAGAATAAATTGCGAGCCGGTGCTAATTGCCCTATTTATACATGAAACGCCCGAAGAAGGCCGGGGGGTGAGAGAGACACATTATAGCGACGGCTCGAGCCGACCTTTACGCTTCGCTTTGCTTTGCTGTGCTTTGCTTCGGCGAGAAAGAAGCGGAATTAAGGGCGGCGAGTTGCGCATTGAGTTTTTTCGGTTCGAGCGAACGTTTGCACTTTTATTGGGGGTAATGGAGGAAAAATGCAAGTGTGCCGTTTGCTGGTACGTTGCGTGTAATTTGATACTCGCTCGGAGTGTTTCGAGATGTTTATTTTAATTCTTTGCGGCGATTAGAAAAGCAAAGGTTTTTAAAAATGTTCTTAGGGTGTACACGATTTTTTATTTTTTTGTAAATTCGGCTGGCAGCTTTTTTTTTTATATTTTCACTTCTTTAAAACATTTTGAAATTAACTCAATGCTTTATAGTAACAACATTTTTTTATTAAAAACATTAATTGTCAAGTTTCGAAATTCATACATATAAAAATGTTATGCAATTAAATATTGGATTTCATAATATCGGATTTCATTAAATTAATTAAATAATATATCATACACTGAGAGAATTTTTCGATATAAATTACCGTAAAATTCGCTACAATCGTGGAACGTGGCGATTTTGTAGGGAACTTAATGCGTGTTTTCCTTAAAAATTATTAATCAATCAAGACAACTTACTGAACGTAACGTAAAATTTTACAGTTACGCACATTAAAAATTTTTATCAGTCATTTTTCTAAAACTTTCGTTAAATATTGACGTATATTTAATAAAAAAGTGTTGAACGTCGCGTTAATTTTTCCGATCCGTCACGGTAATTTTGTCGGTTAGGTGAGCTAGGTCAGTTGGAACGTTTCTGAATTAAATTGCTTCTAGAGAATTCATTGATTTTTATTTAAAACATATGCGGTATTCGCATATAAGTAAATTTGCTTACTCTTGCGTTAAGAATTGCAGAAGGACTTATGTCATTTGATTCATTCCGAAAACATGTTAGATCGAAACATATTTTATCTAACAGTTTAAAAAAAAAAATAGAACAAAGTCCACCAAAAAGTTGTAAAAAATTGTCGGGTACAAGTTTAAACTTATCTTATAACAAGAACTCATCGAATACAAATTTAGTTAAAAATACCTTATTTAATGAGGATTCTAATAATTTCGGTCCTTTAATGGTTTGAAATAATCAATAGGAGCTCGTGCAATTAGGAAAAAAAAGTCACTTAGTATTAATAACGCTATTATTGATTTTCTTTTTAGTACCAAATGGCAAAATTTTTATTGTAAAAAATTGGTATTGAATTAAATGAATAAAGTACTTTCATTGAAATTATTTGTTTTCGTTTTATTAAATAATATATTAATAATATATAAATAATACATATATTCATTATATTAATAAAACAATAATGTATTAATCACGACAGCCGAAAAATCATGACAAAATAATGAGGTTAAAGTGATATAAAATAATATATTAATGTAATAATATCTATATTTCAATAAAAAATAATATATTATGGTAATCAACTAATTTTTAATAACATTTGCATAATTTTTTATGTACTTCCGCGGTTTTAATATGTGCTGGTATTTTAACCGCGAGTTTCTACCATGGCGCGAATTTTTACCGTGACAGTTCTGTAAATTTTTACCGTGACGAGCGTAATGTTTAGAGAGCGCTTGTCAATAGTTACCAAAACCATGCTATGTCTCACGTTTGCGATTCGTAACGGTAATTTTTCCGGTAAATTTAATTGGAAATTTTCAGGAAAAATTCTCTCAGTGTAGATTACTTCTTTTTCATACGTAAAACTGATATTGTTCAATTTTAGTAAACAAATAAATTAATTCCCTTTTTTATTCCATTTAGTCCACTTTACTTACTCAACCCAACTGTTCAAAAAGTCCCTACTTCTCTCGAACAAACTTTTTGCCCACAATTTACCCTAAACCTCCTACAAACGACGCTCATTTTCGGCCGATCATACATTTAGCTCCTCTACTTAAAAGCTCGTACAGCGCGCGATGATAACCGTTAGGCGGCCGCTCGCTCGCAATAAAAGAGTATCCTTTTTAATGATCATGTAGTCAACGGGTTTCGCTCGTTCCCAGCTCCGACATTCCTGCTCCACGCGTATCTCTGTCTCCCTCGCCATTGTACCTTCCATTATAGGCATGTCGGGTCATATACGACAGTGATATAGACGCAGCAACTTGGCCAACACGCCCGCGGAGAGTCACCAGGGGAGAGAGAGAGAGAGAGAGAGAGAGAGAGAGAGAGAGAGAGAGAGAGAGAGAGAGAGAGAGAGAATGGTTAATGGTCAGCGGCGCTACGCTCTACTATTGCAGTATTCGTACCTGCCGCTGCTGCAGTCGAGCTTAAAGGTGCGTTCATATAGTATTTGTACTAGTTACCTTGGGAAGATCCAGGGAATAGGGTGGAAAGTAGATGGATTAAGAAGAGGCGCTCTTATGAAGAAGTTGAATAGTTTTGCAACGGTATTTTAAGTATTGCATTTTAAGTGTAAAAGGAAAGTGAAAAATAAAAAAAAGTGACGACAAGTTAATTTTTTTTATAATTGTTAGCCAAAACTAGGTTATTTATATAACATAGAAAAACTCTATATCGGAGAAGCTTTTAAAGCTACAAAGTAATTGTAAACTCATATTGTTAACGAAAATAATACTTGAAAAAAAAGCTATTACGAAGAATACCCAATGAAGAGAGAAGAAAGGAAAAAAAGGCTTATTTTTATAAACCGAAAAGCGAGCAGTATCCCAGAAAAGCACTGTGAACGAACCCTAAAAGGTGCAACAATTAAACTGCGTTATGGTTATACCCGTGAACGTTATGCTCGCTGAGTTCTATGCGTTTGTCTCCGCGTTACGAGCGCGTTTTCTCCCCCTCCCCGCGCCTCGCATCTTCCTCCGCAGAGCTCGTGTACTTTTCATTCTAGTTTTTCCTTTTACTTCCCTATAATTTGCTTTACAACGCGGCTTTTTGTCACTTTTAATGTCTGCAAATGACGAGCGTATCTGCTTCTTATTGAAATCTTTGTTTACTCGTTTCGAAATTATTGATATATAATAGAAATAGTGTATTTATTGAATAAAAACACTTGGCATTGAATAATAAGCCAATATTTTGGCATTTAATAATAATCTCGTAATATAGGCACTACGAAAATGTAACATGAATTGATTAGTTAAAACAAAATGTTGGTACATTCAACGAGTATTAAAACACTACGCAAACGCATGGAGCTCACGAAAATAAACCCCAAAAAATTGCCCTAACAAACAAGTCCCATAAACTTTTCACTTTCACAATTCTCTTACGAACAAACACCATCGATTCACGTGAATACATCTCTTCCCAATCATCCAAAAACGGCGAGTCCCTCAAATTAGCGGAAAAAGAAGTCGCGGCGGCGAGAGATGCGCCTGTCGTTTGCGCGGAGGCCGTTTGCCCTTTCGCAGGACGACTCGTATACTTTCGCGGCCGGGCTTTACGAGCGACGGCCGACATTTTGCCGCGCGGTCGCGCTGTTTCCCCGCTGCGTTTACGACATTGTAATGCGCGGCGTGCCGCTTTGTCACTTAGCGAGGCCGCGAGAGATGTTTTACGATGAGCCGCCGCGCTGCCGCTGTATGGATTTCGTGTTCCCCCGCTGATTTGCGGCCCTTTTTTTCGCGCGAGGCAGAGATGCGGCGCGCGGATTAAATGATTTGGATTTCCATGCGGCTGTAAAGCTTGACGCGCGGAAAACTAACGCCTGACCGGATTTTGAACGTTATTAATTTTTTTTTAGGAAAATTTATTGTTTTAAAATTAATAAGTGTTCTGTTATGGAATTAATATTAAATTTTCACAGGTATTTTTCTATTGTTTTTATAAAGAAAGACACAGTTTGACAAAAAATAAACAAGCTTGTTTCAGAAAATAAACACGAGGGGTTGAATAATACACTCACATCTCCTAGTTTACACAGTTTCCGCTTATTTATTAAAAAAAATTCACTAACAACAATTTTCCTTCAATACTTGCTGCGTTTTGCCGTAAAAACTAAGTGAATCTCGAGGAAGCACTTAAGAAGACCACTAAACAAGAAGCGAAAAGCCAGAATTGCAGTTTGAAGTGCGGGAGAGCGTGACGAAGTTTGAAATCGACGTCGGGGGCGTCGAGTTCGGTCAGCGTCTCCGCGTCGAATTGCCGTCGGTGTATATACGCCCGAGCTAAGGGGGGCGACTCTAAAATTTGATTTCGGCTTACGCCGCACTACTCGCCGGACAAACTTTGCGGAATCGGTGATGTGATTAAGAGGCTAGCGAGCCTGTATACGGACGTCACTTCGTGTCCGCGCGGCTCGGCTGCGTCAAAAGCAACGAGGCGGCGGAAGGGAAATGATGGGCGGCTGCTCGTCATCTGCTGCGGTCACGAGTTTGGTTTAAGAAAGTTTTCGTTCGTTGCAGTGAGGAAGCAAGTGCAATAAACAAAGTAGGAAATTATTATTAAACTAGATCCGCGTAAAAATTTAAAGTGCAATATATTGGACGTTACTATTACAGATGTTTTGGAAATATATTGTTAATTTAAATTTGCAATATATTGATAATATATAACAAACGAGCATTATGCAATACTTTGCCATTAATTTTTTTAAATATACTGGCAATATATTGCGTAAAATGCAAACATTTTAAAAAATTTATTTTCATAATCGTTGGACGTAGAAATCTTATTTTTTTCAGTTTTCAGTTTTTTTCTCAAAAACTAATTGACAAATTTCGCTAAAAATTTTTTTTTTTTTTTTGGACTCTCTGAACCTAAACATGTGCTTCTACGTTAAAATATGAGACGCGAAAAATTTCACCGACCCAAAGCTTTCTCTATGAAAAAGCAAAAGGTTAACGTAGCGACGAAGGTATTTAGCGTGTATTAATTTTATTAATGAGTAAATTACAAATGCTTTTTCATTACACCGACACGACTCGCACCGTGTCGTTGTTTATGCGTGTGTCAGGCTAGTTCTTACCTCTACGTGCTATGCCCATGATATGCACACGTGATGGAAGTCAAATGCGACTAAATACTCGCTCTACTAGTGCCGTAACGGTAGGACTACCTTAAACAGATCATTGAAACTCATTACAGCAAAGCAGATGTACATCCTGCGGAAGTAGCACAGTATTCACAGACTGAAAGGTTATAATTTGCATATATTGGATACAGAAAATAAGTAGCTAGTAAGTAATTATTTTGTTGCATCTTCTTTCAGATGTGAAAGAATCCATGTGCTCAAGTAATTTTCGATTTAGACTCAGCACCTATGGGTCTTCCAGTACTTGTTCAAATAGAAGAAATATTTCAAGCACTGATTAGGTTTGTAATGAAATTAAAATTTTTAGTTTAAAAGAATTAAAACATGCTAAATGAATCTGTGCTGTCTAAAGGTATGATGGATAAAAATGGAGAGCAATTTTTTGCCTACTTCCAATCCTTGGAGGAAGCTCTTGAGAAGCGGAAAAGAGACTTTTGTTCAGAAATTGACTGCCGAAGAAGATGAATATAAATATGAGGTAGCTAGAAAGTACAACTGGAATGCCAAAAGTATAATAGAAGCTCACTCCCGCAAGCGATTAGATCTTTCGAGACTAACTCGCAGCGCCGCCACTAGATGGCAACCGGTAACCCGCAAGTAAACTAGCACTTGTTGGGACATAAGTAAGCCGCTTTCGGCCGAGGAAACGCAGTTCGTTTGAAAATACGCTGCAGACGAATCTCACCTGTTCCCGGATTGTCGATTATACTCTATATCCTCCCTCGGTTCTCCGATAGCGCAGGCATCAGACATTTGCCTGGACTACACTATCGGTGTAAACTACTGCGCTGCGTCAGATTTCATCTGGAAGCGTATTAGTGAGCCTCCACCTCTTTAAAGGCATTAAGCTGATCATTTGGTAGATATTTTTTTTCCTGTAAACAGTAATTACAAATATTGGAACCTGCAGGTTCGTCCCAAATTTCTTCATGACAATATTCTTTTATTTCTAAATTAATAAGAACCCTCTTCTTCTTCGAATGTCAGTTCACTTAGGAAATCAATTATTCCTATCATAAAATCTTCTTGCTGAAAATAAAATATAATTAAAAATATTTAATTATTAATTTTTAGGTAAAAAAATTAAATATTTTTAATTATATTTTATTTTTTTACCTAAAAATTAATAATTAATTTAAATTTTCTACTTACGTTAACTTCTATATCCACAATTTTATTATTACTTGTGTTTAACCGCGCTCTGAAGTTGTTGCCAACTTCAGGGTTGTGCGACCACGTGGTCGTTACACTTCCCCCTCGTTTGGAAGTGCTAAGCGCATCTAAGCTTATCGACTTATATCTAGGTGATCATGCATGTGATAACAAAAATAATACAAAAATAATCTCCTTATAGTTGTAACTCTGGTAATTTGTAACTCTGGTAAATAAATAAATAAATAAATAAATAGGTCGCGGGGGCCCGCGTGTCGTATATTTCCCGTCACCGGCTCCAAGAGGAGGCGGTACCGGACTGATCCCACTTGCACCATGTGTTTCCATTATTATCTCTGTTCGGAACTCACAGAAATCGAGCAGATGTAAAATAATACTTAAGAAAAAATATTTATGTACCTAGTTTAAGCTGTTGAAACTGTAAAATTAATCGTCGAAAAACTATCGACGCTCGGTTCGTGCGCACTGCAAAAAAAGGGACCGACCGCAATAAAAGACGTGCGCTCCCCGGTCGGGCCTTTTTATGATCATCAATACTGTTAAGGCACGTACGCATCTGGTGAGTGTGTGCGACTCCCTCACCTTCCCAGTTTTTTGGGAATGGGGTTTTCCCATCATTAAGCGAGAAAAAGGAAAGTGCAGGCTGAGACGCAGCTCATCAGTGCAAATAAGGCCCGTAGTAGCCTCCGACCTGACCGGGACCGCCCTCCTTTCCTCTCCTTGGCGACCCGGAGTTGTTGTGCCGGGGCTCGAATGACAAGCTGACACTTCCATTTCGTCTTTCGTCCGGATCGTGTCTAAACTTCGGTCTAAGTGTGCGGTATTTTTAAGATATTTGCAGTGTGCGTCGGAGCTTTGTTCGCGAGTGTGCGATCGCTAGGCTGGTTGGCGGAGAGTCCGTATGGTGACGCCAACTCGAGCTTGTATTGTGTTTTAAGTGTGTGAGGTCAATGAGTGCTTGCGTTGCGTGCTAAGCTGGTTGACGGAGAGTCCGTATGGTAACGTCAACACCAGCTTGCATTGCGTGGTTAGCTAGTTGGCAAAGTAGGATCTGTGTATGGCGCCGCGGGAGCCAGGAGTTTCTGCACCGTTGGCGCAGCGGGGGCTATGCCGTGCGCGGTTATAGCACCGCTTAGGCCTGGCGCAACCTGGACAAGGTACAGCGGCCTTTTTGAGATCAAGCTCTTGCGCTGATCTCTGAGGACCTTCCCGAGTGGCATTCGTGTCCATGGGCTGCCGTCTGTAGCAAGGGGTGTACCCGTTCCCAAGACGTTGGGGCTGCGACGCAGAGTAGAGTAGAGGAAAACGCGGAAGTCTCCTTCCACTATCGGTCCTCACTTCACTACAATCTTGCGACAAGATCTTTCACACCAGAGCCGTAAGGGAGAACTCTCCGATACTAATTGTAAGTAATAATTATACGGTAACTGTAACGTGACCTTTTGTACTTGCCTTTATAAATTTATTTTGTAGACTGTATTAATAATTATTCTGTAAATTGTAATCCTTTTGTGTTTTTGAACGGCTTTTTCTTCCACTCACTGAGTGGAGGTTTTTTATGCCTTTGATTAAATTCATCTTTAAAATTAAATTGTTTACTAATTATTCTCTTCCCCGAATACACACTCCCAGTCCCTTTTTTAGAATTCAAGTTTCAATTGACGAAACAATCTCCTTTTTATTATTATTTTATTTTTATATGCTCATTTTATAATTTAATGAACAGCAAACAAAATTTAAATAAAACTTTTGTTATTGGAATATTTAAAATTCTAAAAAACGGAATTTTTGAAATTCTTTGCGCAAAGCTCGATTTCGTGTCAGCTTGAATAAAAATCATGCACTAAATCAAACTTTGTACAAGTCGTATCAAAAAATAATTGGAATTTTACTATTACTAAATGTTAGTTAGTTAGAACTATTCACAACTAAAATGTCACTTAAATTGGTAGGATGAACACAATTAATTCTACAGTACAGGTCTATTGTTTTAACAGACTAAGCTTATTGATTCAAACTTATCAAAGAATATCCAATAAAAATTTGTGTATTATAATATCTCTCAGTGACTAATTATTCCTATGCTAACAGCTTGATTTTTACATTGAAACTTAATTATATTCTAAATTCGCAATTATTTTTTATACATTTTTAAAACGCTTTCAGACACTTTCGGATAGACGGAATTAATTAAGTAACGCTCGCTTTACATTTGTTTTCGCAGTACACTTTATTTAAACGCTATTACTATATATGAAGTAGGCTACCGATGCGGTCTTATACACTAATCAACTCAAACTTGGCCACTTGCAGGTAAATTCCTGCCTAAGATCCTTCAGCCACCTATCGGTTCTCGCAACAGTCGTGCAAAAGCCTGTCGTTTTGAACGCTTTCTTATTTAGTCACGTGGTGTAAAACTATACCTTCTACACATTTCTTACAATGCGAGAGAAATAATGTTTACGTTTTCACTAACCTTCGTAGTCTTTTATGTGCATCATAATATATCCGAAACAAAAAATTATGTTCTTAAAGATTTTCTGTTTAAGTCAAACAACTTTTTATAGACTTAATTTTGTTTACTATTATTTTAATAAATATTTCTTTGAAGGAATAGTTTACTGTTTTAATTATTTGAATGTTCTGTTTAATTTTTTAAAACAAGTTCTTTCATTTTAAAATTCTATTAATTATTGATTTAAAGGAAGATCCGCTTATTTCAATGGTATTACTTTTATTTCAATCTGCGTACTGTTAAATTAATAGTATATTTAGCTGTGTCTATTTAACAGTACAGATTCTATTAAATCAATGACAGTATCGTTGAAGTATTAAAATATCAGTTAAGTCAACTAAATTTTTTTCTCAGTGTATGTACAAAGCAATTTGCACGTCCAAAATGTTCCGAAGAAAGTACAAAACTGTCCGAGCTTACTCCCTCGCTAATTAACTCCACACACGACTCGCACCCCCGGCAATATTCATCGCCGAATCACAAACCGAAACGCCAACAAAAACACGCTCTTAGTCCGCAACTGCTCTAGCACCCCCGCAACGCTCTTCATCCCGTGTCCGAAAAACGAATCCGAAGAAGGCGCACAGGCGGATAACGCGAAAGCGACAGGCACTGAGAGAGGAATAGGGAGAAAGTCCACTTTAATTTGCAATTTAATTAGAAACTCGAAAGCGCGCCGCGGCTGCAGCGCCGAGTGAAAGAGACGTCGACGCGTCTCGTGTGGGGCAGCTCCTCCTCCATTATGCCCGATTTTTTTTCGAGCTTTCTTTTTTCCCTCTCTTCTCTCTCTCTACTTCCCCGAGCTATCAGAGCGAGGTTCGTAATGACCGCTGCTCTGCGGCTCGTCTGGCTCTCTCTCTCCTCTCTCTCTCTCTCTCTCTCTCTCTCTCTCTCTCTCTCTCGTTTGTAATTCGCTTTGACGACGCTTGCGGCCGCGTTAACGGAAACGAACGCGTCGGGGAGGAGAGGGCCCCCCGAGTTTGAACCGCGAATCGCGGAAACTGCCAAGTTTTTGGTATATGCAAATTACACCGCGGATTGCCGAGCTGCCCTACACACCGACGAATGGAGCTCGGGGATATGGCGAGCTTTAATTGGCGCTGTTCGCTTTCTTGCTCGTAGTTTCATCTTTATTGTTAGCGTCGTTCTGAATAATAGCAGGAAATTCGGATTTAATAAAACTGATTATTAATATTTAAGTATAATGAAGGAGTTTATTTTGTTGCGAAATGAATGATAAAATCCAAAAAGATTTATAGTAAAAATGTATCGTCATTTTACATATTATTTTGTTGCTCAAAAAGTAATTCACTAAACAAATTCACTAAAAGAAAATAAAGTATTTTTCTTTTTTTTTTCTGTAAAAACCTTCTCAATCGTGCAGAAATCTAATTTTGTAAAAAGTTTCAGATTTATTAAAGTATATTTACATATAAATTGCGCCAAGTTTTAAACTCAAAAGTAAATAAATTATTCAAGCCAAAGTAAACAAAGAGAACTTATGTAAGACGAATTAACCTCATCGCGACCAAAATTAGAAACGTAAATAAACTTTTATATCCAGGGCGCTTACATTCTTTACGCTTCCGCAGCTCTCTAAACTTTTTTCTTCCTTTCCTGGTCTCTCTCTCTCTTTCTCTCTCTCTCTTTCTGAATTTTGCCCTTTTTGTCTCCGCCCTCATAAAATTCGCCAGTAAACTTCGCCGGAGGGACTTTTTCTCCGAGCTTATTCATTATTTTGACGGAAAAAACATTCGGCCGGAAAATAAATCCACCGTAGTACAGAGCGCGACGCTGAAAATGCTCTCGCCGATCATTGCGATCGTGAAATATATAATTTTTCACCGATTCGACCCAATTTTACGGCTCGCACAATATCGTAATGAACATCTGCGTCCAACATTAATTTCCGCGAAATGCAGACAATAAAGAACGTTTTTAAATTTTCGTTTATATATTAAATCACCCCTCCGCTAAATGCATCGGATATATTTTTGTTTCCCGCGGCGTGCAATCAAGATGCAATGAAAATTAATCCCTGTCTGCTCTCATGTTTAATTCATGATTAATTTTGATGTCGTAAATAAGCTTTACATCGATAACGTGATATAATTAATAAGTCGAGAGCCGTGTGATATAAAATGAAAATATCGGTATACAGTACATTATTAGTATCTGCTTTCTGCTTGGCTTCACCCAAGAGTGTATCAATTGTATGTTTTTTGCATATAAATTATCAATATTATTGCTGAATGGGAATTTCAATTTAAACTCTGTCTTCTTAATAAGAAACGAAAATATAAAATTAATTGTTCCACCCTTATTGTTGGCAAACTTAACATTTTTATTGCTTGAAATAGACCAGTAAATCTGACCGAAAATTTTTTAAATTGTTACCAATGTTACCGAAAAAGGTTCCTATTGTCACAGACTGTTTATGTGAAAGCATTACTTATTCGATTTTCAATATTATAAGTCGCATTGATAATTTCTTGAAAATTAAATTAAATCTAACATCTACCGTACCAGTTTTATAGTTCCAGATTTCTGGGTGCGTTCTCTTTCGCATTAAAAACAATAAAACAATCGTACCGTCGTCCTAATTAAAGTTTATTTTCAATTTCAGTTGGCAGAGCCGCTTAAAATGATAATACCCCGAAAACACAGAAGAACATTCTTCGTCGCGCTTATATATATTTATTTGCGAGTCTCGCGAGCAGCGGTCTTTCTAAAACTTGCTTATTAAAGAAAGCTCCGGAGCGGATTCCGGCCGAAAAAATTCCGCTGCCTCATACACGAATTGCTAAAACTTCGGGAGCGCCGCGCGCTGCGTCGAAGTAAGAACAAAGAATACAAAGCCCGGGGACGGGACGGGAGTTCCTCTCTCTCTCTCTCTCCTCTCTCGGTGAGCAAACTTTTGCCCGCGTCGCGCTCCGGAGAATCGGGAATTATTCCGGATTCCGAGAGGAGCTGGGGATGGAGATAAAGATGGAAAAAGTTTGCAAAAATAAGTGTACAAACGCGAGCAAAAAAAAAAACGTATTGCCCCGTTATAAGAAAGGCTTGGGCCGGAGGAAGCTCGCTGAAGTGTTTATTTGTTCCCTTTGTTTTGAGGAGTCGAATGCATAAATATGTCGGGAACCAAGAGTTTTTAATGAAAAATGCGGAATTTCGCGCGAATGGCGGCGTAATTATTATTCTTTCCGAACTGTCTTGTAATTTTGCCGAGTTATTAAGCACGTTGATTCTAATTTAATTAAATTAATGCTGAACGTAAAAAAGTTTCGTAAGATGCATAAAAACATTAAATTAAATAATAAAGTACACGCTTCATCTAAAATTTATCAAAAACCAAAAATCTGTAGAATAATTTTCTGAAAAATTTCCGTTGTCCCAGCAGTTTTTCGTTATCAAACATGAAAACGTAAACATCTCGAAGATTTACCTCGAATCCAAGGAGAATACACCCGAGATATATAAATAAATAAAATCGAGATAAAGAGCTCGTACGACAGGAGTGTACACAGCCTCCTCGTCTGGTTCTCGATTTTTCTATTGGATATGTACACGGAGTAAGCATCGGGAAAAACTGTAAGGACGCGACACCGGGATTTCTGTCTGCCCCTCGTCTCCGAGTGCCGTGCTGCATTCACGAGGACAAGTGCAATACGACAGTTATCCATACTCGAAACGGGAATGATCCGCGATTCTCTTTCGTCGGCACTTCTATGGCGTTGTGCTACAAACGGCAGATTGTTCGCTTACGTGAGTAAGAAACGAATTGCTTGAAAAGTTAACTTGTAGCTGGTTACGTTTTAATGATTATTAACGAGGGGCACCATAGCATATTGCTTGAAAACAAAAATTAAATAATATTATGTAGCAATTAGTTGTTTGTATACTCAAACTCAATGTAATAAGTAATTTTTATCTGTATGTATAAAGCGCACGTATAATACGTTAATGTACGTTAATCTAAGAATAAGTAAGTAAAAACTTGAAGCGCATTTGCAGTTTTCAATTATTCAGGACTACTTTAAATTACGATAACTAATTTTATTGATCTTTTCGCCCAAAAACTATTCCGATAAACTTCAGACGAAATCCACACTGACACGGAGCTCCTCGACATTTTACCACCCGATAATGGATGCAAATAGCAAAAGCGCCACCAACATCTCGCTCAAAAAAATGCTCGTCGCCTTATAAAGTTCCCAAAAAACGAAAGCTCGCGACTGCAGACGCCCACCCACGAAGCCGGCACGTACTTCGGGAGGCACTCGCGTTATCTGCCTCGAAAGGTCGTCGGGGCCATAAATTCGGTTATCGGTCCGGCGTCCGAGACATTTTCCCCCGTTTCTGCCGCGGCGACTCCCTATGTGTCATAGTTCGCCCGGGCAAATCCTCGGGAGGGCGACTTTCATTCTTGTCGGGGGGGGAGGGAGGCAAGTCCCCGCGCGCATCTAAAACCCCGACCCGACGATGACGCCGAGAGCCTCGTACTATATAACGCGTGCCGGAGAGTGGCCGAGGCGCGGCTTCGATATTCCGAGTGCCGCCGATCGCCGAGGCAGTCGGACCGAAAAATTTCCAATATCTTTTTTATTTCGAGCTTTCGAGTCCTTATCTGCTTTTCGGGGGGTTTTGGGCGCCGGTTGAAGGCTCCTGACAATTGGGGAATTGGTTTGAATGGTCGCTTGAAATAGGAGAGATTAATGAATTGGAGATTTCGGGAAAGCACAGTTGAGACTTGATTCAATAATTTTTAAACATTGTATCATTACGTAGGAGGAGGAAAAAGGAAAACAGTGGGAAATAAATAAATAGGTGTAAGATGCACCTACTTCTTACGCCCGGATCTATCGCGTTAATTACTACAGTAAGCTTTATCCGAAAATATTTTATTAGCGTCCGTTCAAATACGAGTTTAGTGAACAACGTAAATCAAAACTTTCTTAAGAAATTAGCAGACTCTGCTATTAGTAGATCTCAGAAACTCGTATCAATATCCTAGTGTTTCATTATTACACTTTGAATATAACTTTATCCGTATGTTCCTCTCCTAATCAATGCACTCTGACCTAATATTCCACTTTCTGAAGTATAATCGATCATCATCGTTGCAGCTTCACTTCTCAACCGAGTCTCGAATTACCCCGTGCTTTCATCAACCTTGTATTTTACATGACCGCTAAACCAAACACCCCCGTAAAATATTCCTCCCCTCTAGCCGTCCTCTCAAAAATCCGTTCGCCACCCGGTGCACGCCGGCAGATAATATTCGCTGACAACGGCGTTCCCGCGCACTCAGCCGATTGCGCCACACTGCTCACGTCGACCGAACTTTCCGCGTCGGGCGCACTCGAAAATCTGGGTTAAGGAGCTGTCAGGCTGAATTTACGGGCATAATACGGGTGAAAAATTGCATTTCATTGGCGGCCCCCTCTCTTATTACCGCGTATGTGTACATTCATCGATCGGCGAGAGAGGGGGCAGGGGGTGGGCATACTTGTCAGGCAGGTATTCGAGGGCTCGCATACTGGGCTTCTGCCGCTGCTGCTCTCCGCTCAATTTTCGCCTCGTTCGTCGCGGCGAATTCCGCCTACCGGGCTGCCGGCTGCGTCCTCGTCGGCGGCGGCGGCGGCGGAGGCTTTTGCGAATTTCTGAGATCCCTTAGCCGCGCTTAGCCGAGGAATCGTCTTCCCGACGGGACTGATGGGGGGAGGGTCGATGGAGGCTTGGATACTTCGGATTCTAAACAATTATTAAGCGGCGCTGAATTTATCTGGGGAGATTATCTGTTATTTAGCGGAATTCGCAGCAGTGTATATCGATGGATGCGAATTAAATATGCTTTTTGTTAGTTATAATAGTTTAGTAACAAGCTTATTTTGTATTTGACACTGCATTTAAATTATTATTTAACATGAATATGCTTACTTAACTAATTTACGATGATTCAATTTTACATGTGTAATAAAAATAACAAATACCTTTAAATTATTAATAATATATTTAAGTAATTCTATTAGGAAAATATATATTTGAGTGAAAATAAAAAGATATTTGTAGCACCCTTCATTTTTCATCAATAAAATATGTGAGTAGCTGCATTAAGAATCAGTTTTATTAGTTAAAAATATTTTAAAATTAATACTAATTCAAACAAAATCGTATGTTATTATAACATGAAATATTAATTTAACAATATCATAATAATTTTCAATCGAGCGATCACATGAATGCATCAACCAGCTCAACTACATCCCAAACTCTTTCTGATCCGAAACAAATCATTAGTAGGTATTAAACCCGACGCGCGCCATAGTTCATTCCCACAAAAACGTATACCGCAACTCAGAATCCGTCGCCAGAATCGCACGACGAGCAGCAGCTCCCTCGTTTTTTCTCCGCCTTTACAGCGTCTCTCCTCGCGCTTTTGGCAAAAAAAAAAAAAGAAAAACTGCACACCCAGCCCATAAAAGCATCGAAAGGCCCGCGCGTGCATTTACTCCGCGGCGCGCGGAAGAGCTCGATAGAGAGCAAACGAGCGGCATCGCTCATAGTAACACAAAGAAATTTGGACTTTTACGAGCGGATCGAGTGCCGCTCGCGCGCGCGGCCTTAAGAACCCCGGCCTCGCGCCATAGTCGTTAAATAACATCCGAATAACGATGAGCATCTCGCCGAGGCAATTTTCGCGACAGGCCGGAGCCGTTGCGGCATCATAAATCGTTTTCTCCTCTCCCTCTCTCTCTTTGCCTGTACGCGGAAGCTCGACTCCCCCGAGCAAAAAGGGAAAGGGATAAGACGCGCGCTCGCCGGGCAATAAAAAGCTAGCCGGATAGCTTTATTGTGCCTCGAGATTATTTTCTCCCGTCGACGCTGGAAGAAGCTCCCGATCGACTTATCGGCCCGGCTTCTTTTGGAGCGCCGGCATAAATCGCCGGGGTAAAAAGCGCCGGGCGCAAGGAGCGTGTACGACGTGCGTGATGGATTTTTTATGGAAAAAGCGCCGCTGATCCGCTTTGGAGAAGGGAGGGAGAGATCGGGGAGGGGTCAAGTTTTTGCGACGGGGAATGGCGCTCGGAGTGACGGAAGTTCGAAAAATTGCCAGGGCTATATCGAATGGTTTTTGTTTCCGTTTGCTCGGATTTTGGAGCAGGTTTAAAATAATTTTGCTTCGGAAATTTTTTTATGCTTGCTAATGCCCTTGAAAATCAGGAGCAATATGTTAGGTTAGATATATTAAATTTCATTATTTAAACTTTCTAACTTTTGAAACAATTGTAGAATGTTTATTAAAAGTGTAATTCTGTAATATAAATACTTTGGAAATGATAAAATCTAGACGCAACGATGTCTCCGATCAATTTAATTGTCTTCGTTTAGTAAAAAATATTTTCCACCTTTTCACACTATTCCAATAGAAATATTGCCTAAAAAGCAAGTAAAAAATTATTTGAAGTTAATAGCCGAAGGAATTCCTTCCCTGCTATTAGATTTATCGATTGTAACGTAACTTGCCCGCTCCGCTTGCGCCTCTCGGCTTTCACGTTCGCTCTCGATTTACAAAGCGGCCGCGAACGGTTAAACTCGAGAAGGTGACAAAGCAATCCAACAACATCGACGCACGGAGAAAACTGGCGGAAAAGAGCGTAAGTAAGTACTCTCCTTTGTAATAATCATAATAAAACTGAAAAAGTCGTTCTACTTCTAGGAGCTACGGCGGCAGGAATTTTAAGCACTCGCGAGATGATTGCATGAGAATTGTTGGTAAAGGTGTTTCGAGATTTGTATCGCTGCTCTGAGAATTATGTTGTTTTGGGTGGCATTAGAATGCAGGGTACAGTACACGACCAAGTTCGCATTTTAAGCAGCAACACGAAAAATTATGTGTTGATTAAGTCTGGAGGGCCAAGTGTTAAAGTTATTGTACAGTCTGAAATATACGCTTGGGTACATGATAAAGTGCAGCGAATTAAAAGCACTTTATGGAGATTATTAAATCATATGCATTACTTTACTTTATTCGAAATTCAAGCTTGATTTAAGCAAGTATTACATATAACGTATTGCACACAGCATATTACAAGAACGCTCAGAAGTGGTATGGTTCGATTTTAGTCGGACCTGATTTTTTAATAAAACGAATTTATAACCCTCGGACTTGGCTTAACAAAGAAAGTTGTCCTGGAAACAACTACACTCCAACCAAACCAATTTTCTCTTTTACCGTCGTTCCCCTCGCCCTTCGCGTCATCCTCCCCGAAGTCCTCGAAAACTATCCCTCAAATTAGCACTATTGTGCGGGAAATCTGGACAAAGAGCCAAAAGAGGAGCCGGGGCGGTTATGGCTTCGCCACGTAGTCACTTAGCCGAACTTACTACCACTAAACTATCAAAGTCTCGGGCGGCTGCCGCGCCGCGGTGCAATTGTCACGTAATCACTTTTGCCGAGAGAGAGAGAGATATATATATACTCGAGCGCGCGAAGAACTGCCATCCTTCCTCGGCGTAGCGCGTCGCTCCGAGGTGGCACGTAACTAATCCGATGCCCCGTAAATGTTTTACTTGTTCATAGGAGCAACGGCCGGGGAATATTAATTCCCCGGGGGGCTCGAACGGTTTATGCCTTCCGGCGCGTATTTTCCCGAATTCATTCCGCTCGCTTGACAATGGCCTATTAAACGCAGCCTCGAGAGCCGTTCTTGAGACTCAATTTTAATGCTCGCCCTGGCCTCTTTCTCTCTCTCTCGGCGTGCCGCCCACTTGTCTGCGCGTCCGCTTTTTTTTCGCTTAGAAAGCCCGGTTTTCGAACGGCGCCTTCAACTTTTTCGAGTAAATGTTCATTACTCGGCAAGCATTAAATTATATTGTACAAATAGCTGAATGCTGGTAGAACTTTAATAATTTTGACAATTTCAATGTCTAACATTTTAAAGCGCTTAAAATTACCTTGAATTTTTACATTTTACGTATACACGATACATTTTATACGTACTATGAGGATTTTCATTTCAGTCGGAAATTTGAAAACTTTTTCGAAATTTTCAATTACATACCTTTTCTACGAAAAAGTCAAAGAACCTTATATTTTTAAAATTAAAATTTTCAACTCAACTTTGCTTGAAATTGTGAAGTAAATAAAACAACTCTGAAATATCTTTATAAAATAAACTGCTGCCACTTAGCTTCCTCCTAACTAATTTATGGTTCCAATATTATCTCTTAGATTCATTAAAAACAATCGGTTTCAAAAACGTTATTTCAAACTATTCTTTATTTAATTAATTATTTATTTTTGTATTATTATTTTATTTTTCTATCTCCATTTTATAATTTAATGAGCAGGAAACAAAGTTTAAATAAAAAATTTTGTTATTGAAATATTTAAAGTCTTAAATACGGAATTTTTGAAACTCCATGTGCACAGCCCGATTTCGCGCAAACTTAAATAAAAATGCATGTGATAAATCAAGCTTTGTATAAGTCGTATCAAAATATCATGTTCAATACAAGAGCAAAAAGGTGATTTTAATCTGGTGTTACCTTTCCACACTATCTTCCTTTAGAAGAAAATAAAGTAAAAGTTTCAAGTAAATTGAATGTCCTCTAGTAATTATAAGTCAAAAAAAAGTAATTTTTTATATTTGATTTGAACTATATTGCCGAACCTAATGTAAACAATTATAATAAAATAATAATAATAATAAAAATATGACAGTACTATGTTATGTATATATATATA
>JAWWEO010018872.1:0-19728 GCA_035582975.1 Ormyrus labotus | reverse complement strand
ATTGAAAATTATTTATTTTGACTCTAATGAACGTTCTAACACATTCTTTGATACTTCTAGAACACATTTCTAAAATACAAACAAATTGAGTTTTTTGATGATTTTTGACTGTACCCTACCCTTAAGGTGAATAACATTTCCATATAACATTGAATATTGGAGCAATTTAGCTCCAATGTTGCTTTGCCATATTAGCCATAATAAGAAATATTCCTATTATACTATGTAACATGTATGCAACCATGAGGCAATATTTCTGCAAACCATCATTTCCGTTTTTCCATTGCTTCTTTAAAATACGGGCAACATTGCAGCGATATTTCTGCAAGATTCATCAGTGTTTCAAAAAAATCTATTTCTTTAAACAGATTTTAAGAATATATATAAAAGACTATTTCTCTAGTAAAAATAAAAAAGGGAATTTATTTCTCTAATAAAAGAATCTATTTCCATAAAATAAAATAAATTCTTGAAAGAGAATATCTGATTTTAAAATTTATATAGAACATTCATTTATTTCCCTAAACAAAATTTAAAGAATTTGTCTCTCTAGAAATATATATAAATAGAATTTATTTGCCTAATAAAAAAAAAAGAATCTACAAATTCACTGAATTTGTGATTTGAAAATTTATTTCCAACAAATACATATAAAAAGAATTCATTTTGATAAAATGTATTCCCCTAAACAAGAAATAATAATATCTTTTATTTTTTATTGAATTAATTGAAATTTATTTAATAATAAAAGGGCGTTTCCCTAAAAAATTTTTATTTAAAGGAAATCACTAAGCAAAATAATCTACATTCTATGTCATAAAAAAAAAAGTTTTATATTAAATAAATTTTTTTATTGAAGGGGAAGGGAAAGGATTGAGGATTGATTAAAACCATTAATAAAACATTAATAAAAATGCACGCATGCATCACTTTTATAATAAACCATTAAGTACACCAAATATTCAATCATACATAAGTTTAGAAATCAGTCTTGAAAATCAAATTCTTCAAGCTTGGCTTAAAACACCGTGATCCTTATTAGAACCCAAGTTAAAAATAACTCAATAAACTCTCCCCAATATTATGTTTTGATTAACTTCTTTTTCAAATGCTTTAAGGTTATTACAAGTATATCTAACGCAAATCTTATTATAAAACAACCACTTTTATCTTTTTAGGAATGCCCTATGGGTAGGGTAAACTCAAAAAAAAATTCTCTATTTAATTTTCTACATCTACAGAAATGTAACTATGTTTTAGTTACATAAAAGTAGAGAAAGAAAAAAAATGTAGCTTATTTAAATCAAATTTGAAAGAGTTTTGCTTTAAAAAGTAATAAAAAAAGGGCCATTTTGAAAATGTCTCTTACGGGGCAAAATTTGAGATATCACCAAAAAACTGAAATTTTTTAATACGTTGTACTAAAACCTACAACTTCATATTTATTTTTGTTTCTAAACTCAAAAATACAATTTTAAGACCATTTCATGTCTGCGAAAAATTAAAAAAGTGAAAAAATGCTCTATTTTTAACAATACAATTATCAATAAAAAACTGCGAAATTATTTTAAGAACAAAACCAAACATGACTTTTTGTAAACATAATCACCAACCTGTGTGCACACTTTCAGCTGGATCCGATGAAAATTGCCCCGTAAGAAACATTTGGAAGATTGAAAAAGTTGATTTTGAGAAAAACAACTTTAAATTTTCTCACAAAAATAATTTCATAGCCTTAATAGTTGAGCAGTTCAAAATTTTCCAACACTTCTTCTTGCTTTTTTAATGAAGTTTCTGATGACTGCTGAGATTTTTTTTAATTTGGTGCACTTATCAAGACTAAGAGATTCACTTGAAGATTAAAGAAATGTATCTCATTCTTCACATTCTTCTTGATTTCTTTTCTCTCGCTGAGTACAATATAATGAGTAAAATTTTTGTGCTCGTTGATGCCATGTGCTATTATGAAAAGATACACTAAGATATAAAATTTCATTAATTGTGTCACTTGATAAATGTACAAGCGACTCACTCACTCACTGTATTCAATAATTTTAAGCAGGTTTTTCCTGACCAATTAACTAATAAAATTTAATGCCTATTCTTAGTTGAATCAACAGGTTATTCTGGAATACTTAAAAAGTTTTAAGATTTTCTTCTTTAGAGCATAACTTTTAGTTTCAATTTCCTGTAGATTATTCGATTTCGTTGAATGGTGGTTTCTATTTATTGATTTCGTTTTGAACAAATAGATAATGTATCAGCCAACGAATGAAGTAAACGGTAGCAGCCGATGCGCCTGCTGTGTTACATTACAGTACATGTGCCGTAATATTAGGGTGCATTCTCATTGTCGTATCTTGAATGTCCTGACGCTTCATAGACGTTACAGACTATGTATTTCGTAGTACATTTCGTACTATGAATCAGAAAATTAAAAAAATAAAGCGTTCATTTTTACGAAATTTCATTAAAAATTTGTTTTTTTTTGTTTTATTATTTAAAAATTAAGAATTGAAAATTTTTTATTTTGACTAATGAATGCTTTTATACATTCTTTTATACTTCTAGAACACATTTCTGAAATAAAAAATGAGTTTTTTTGGTGATTTTTGAGTGTACCCTTAAGAGCATCCATTCCATGTGCACCAATTCAAATTTGTAAATTCAAGAAATAGGTTTCAATGCTCTGCAAGCATTTTTATTAACTAATAAAGTTGAAGCTCCTGATGGCTGTTTCTCAGTTCCGAGAATAGATTTCAATTCACTTATAAAATATAAAGCTGTTCAATTGGGAACCACAAAATAAAAGGTCATGATTATATGCAACCGCACTAAGTGTACTTAGTTAATACTTCTGCTAAAATATATATAACATTTAATTATGTATAAAATAACGTAAACAATATTCTAAAAAAGATACTTACTTTTTGGAAAGTTTAACGCTAGTTCTTGTCCATCTGATATTGTTCTTGAAAAACATTAGCTTCCATTTGATTTAGCTTCCTAAAGCCCCATTCTTTATTGCTTCTATAAAACGCGAAAGGGAAACATGGTTTATTGGAAAATAAGTAAAAAGATTTTCAATTTACCTCATCTTGTCTGGCTGTTTTCTTGAACAGCTATGCTCGTCCGGTTTCATTGTCGCTTCAGTGTTGCCACCTGACCCGCGAAGCACGAAATCTTTAAATAAAAAGTTGTTAATTTTGTAGTTGCTTAGCAACTAACAAATAAATGACATGCAAGCTAGCGCTTCGATCATCCCTCGACCGGACGTCGTCGACGAACGAGTTAATAACCTTTTACCATCCTCATCTTTTCATCCAGGTAACCGTCCACTCATGCAACAACCCTTTATTACACGTACTCGTATGTACACCCAATTCATTTACATTTAAATCACTCACACCCACAGATCCGTACGAATTTAGCCATACACGCAATCAATCACTCACAACTCACGCATATAAATACGCATATACTCGCCCACGCACCGGTAGAAACTGTACTTCCTCTTCCAACATGGAAATCCAGGAACCTTTGGTCAAACCTTTATTTGGACCACTTAAACTTTACCCAGCACATCCTAAACCTGGGAGAAATGTCCTGAGATTCCCCTCGAATTGCAACGAGGAGGAATTCAATGAGCTCAAGTTGGCTGAGGAAGGAAGGGTCAGCATAGTACCCAAACTCATGGTACACTCCTCAGTCATATTTTTTCTTCATCACAGTAATATCGAATAGAAGTGCGCAGAGTGCCAGACGTTTAGAGGAGGTAATGAAGATTTCCGCTTAGTTCGACTCCACAAGATTGGGTTCATTAATTATATCTTCGAGCCAACCTGCCCTGTCTGCGGAGAGATGGTACAGTTGCGTCCGATAACGGGATGCGCGGCTTGCTGTACCACATATATTGCACATCCTCTTGAAATAAGTGTAAGACAAATCTTTAAGGCTATCGCACGAATTTTCCGCGTAGTGGGCCCACTCACCTTATTTTCGGCGCGCACGGTGCGAAAACGTGTCCGGTTTCGAATCTCGAATTCTCGGGCTCGACGGAGAAGATCTGCTCTGACCAGGTCCTGAAAGCGGTCGTCTAAGAGCGGCACGGGTCTCGTAAAGCGATTAGGGGTTAGAACGGCGATCTTTTCGAAAAATGAGTTGTCTCGTGCGCGGTCCTAACAGGTCTGTCTCTGCGTGCACTGCCCGGCTCATAGAGCGGCAGCGCCCGCGCTCCCCTCTCTCGCGAGTCGCGACGGAGTTGTTCGACTGTCGAAGTAGAACTCTCCCCGCGGAGTTCGCGGATATATGAATTCCGTCCATGTTCTAGACTAATCACAATGCTCGATGATGAGCTTCAACTTACATCACATGGATTTTTTAAGGAAAGAAATAATATGTATAATTATAAATATATTAAAATTAACAATAATAAAAAAAAAAATAAAAAAAACAACTACAATAATTACAATGTATACAAATACATATAGTAAAAATTTAAAAAAAAAAAGGGAGTATGCCCACGGCCAATGGCTTTTTGATCTGAGATATAAATGCATGAAACTTGTACCATTCGAAAGAGGATACAAAATCATACACTTTAAACAAAAATTTAACCCCCGCAACTGCGTGGAAGTTTGAAAAAATTTTAATGAAAATAAGCATTTTTTCTTGTATCTACTGCAAAAGAAGTCACTATAGCAGCACATTTTACCGTGGCACTGATTTAAATGGTGCATTTTTTAAAAGAACGAATACTTATCTACACAATAATTTGTAACTGTATAACCTAAACCACTGCTTAGGTTTATTTTTTAATAATAAATATAAGCTACTGCAGGGAAAACTCACATAAAATATTCTTGAACTAGGTTTGAATCAAATATAATTGGAAAGATACATATTTTCGTCGTTCTTCTTGTCTGAAATTTTTTAAGCGCAAGTACTGACAACACACGCTTTTATCTAAAAGCTCGATCTACTATAAGCGAAACTCGTCTACTTTAACCTTTGCAGGGACCAAGAATGAAAATAAAATTGTGGCACTGATTTGGAAATCATCTAGTTTCAAAATAAAACTTGATCTTTTTTTGTGCAAAATTTGTTTAGCGAAAGTACTGCCTTTTTCGCTTTTTTTAAAAAAACTGTGCAACTCAAAGCAAAAAATGTTTAAGCTGGCTTAATAATTACCTGCAACGGTAAAGTTAACTATTCCATTGGTTGATTTAACTTTTTTTGAAAAGGATTTTATTTAACTTTTCGATTTGTGCTAAACTGATTCAGTATAAGTACTGTCTTCATACTAACAAATCAATGAAGACAGTACTTTTACTGAATGTGTTCACTACAGACTACACGGTTACAGATTATTGTGCAGATAAGTATTTGTTCTTTTAAGAAATGCTCGATCGAAATCACTACCACGGTAAAATGTGCTGCTGTAGTGACTTCTTTTGCAGTAGATACAAAAAAAAATAATTATTTTTAATTGAGGTTTTTTTAAGCTTCCTCGCAGTTGCAAAAGTTAAATTTTTGTTTAAAATGCACGACTTCATATCCTATTTCGAATGATACAAGTTTCATGCATTTGTATCTAAGGTCAAAAACTCACAGACCGGGCTCATACTAACAAATCAATTAAGACAGTACTTTTACTGAATGAGTTCAGCACGAATCGAAAGCTTAAATAAGATCCTTTCCAAAAAATTTAAATATTAATCAATGCCATAGTTAATTTTACCGTTGCAGGTAATTATTAAGCTAGTTTAAACATTTTTTGCTTTGAGTTGGGTAGAACTTTTTTAAAAAATGCGAAAAAGGCAGTACTTTCGCAAAAAAAATTTTTCTCAAAAAGATACATCAATAGTTTTATTTTGAAACTAGATGATTTTCAAATCAGTGCCACAATTTTATTTTCTTTCTTGGTCCCTGCAAAGGTTAAAGTAGACCATTTTCGTCTGTAGTAGATCGAGCTTTTAAATAAAAACGTGTATTGTGAGTACTTGCGCTTAAAAGATTTCAGACAAAAAGAACGAAGAAAATCTGTTCTTTCCAATTATATTTGATTGAAACCAGTGTTGCAAGTTCTTTTATCTCTGCAGCTTGTTCAAGAATATTTTATGTAAGTTTTCCCTGCAATAGCTTAAATTTATTACTAAAAAATAAACCTGGGCAGTGGTTTAGGTTACACTGAGAAAAATGTCATAAGAAAATTTAATACATATCTAAGAAAAATTACTATATTTTGTAGTAACGGTGGGATATATTCAAGTTATAACAAATTTTATTATACTAATAGAAAAAATGAATATATTTGAAATAATTTTTCTAACACTCGGTTTAGAAAAATTACTATTTTAAATAGTAAAAATTTTGATGTAGTCTACTTTGTCATCAATCATAAGAAATTTTGCTATACACCGAGCCTAAGAGTATCCGTACAGCCACTTTTTTTCACAGCCGGCAGAGTTATCATTACAAAAATTCACTCTTAAGGGTTTTGAGGGCCAAGGAATTCAATGGTGATATTTATTTTCACGCAAGAGCCATAATTCAAAAAATAAAAAATTTAATTTTTCTATTCACTGGTGAAAGTTGGCCCTGTGTGCATAATCTAAAAGATTATTCAATTTCATAACGACAGCGCCTTTTCCGATCACCGTTCGATGCATTTTTCTATTTTTAATTATTTTTTGAAAATTGCATATTTTAGCCGAGACGACGGAGGTTACCGGCGCTCGAAAATATTTTTAAAACGTTCCATCAGACAGACGGCAACGCAGCATCGAATGTGCAATAAGACTCCGTTTGAAATCCGAAATGAAATTTTTACTCATTTCAAATAGCATAATTCCTATAACCTTACTTTCATATGATTATAGGTTACTGATTATCCGTCGGTATCCAGTCGGTATCGAGTTCTGTTCTAATACGCTGGGAGATTTTCTTAACAGCTCGAAAACTGTAAGAGGGCAAAGGAAGAGGTCCTATTTCAGCGGCTCGCACGCTCCGAGTATGAAACGTTCGCTATTTACAAATTTTGATATTGGGCTTTTTCTTACTACGAATAAGGCATCGAGTTGAATTAAGAGAATAAACTGCAAGAACAGACTGATGTGTTCCGTAGTTTTCGGGGACTAGGTGAGGAGGCTATCTCCAAGTGCCAGGTCGCCGATGATGATGCCCAGCTACAGAGCTCCGTAGCTTTCGACGTCTAGGTGTCGATTTAGCTTGAGGCGGTCATCTGCAAGTACCAGGTCACCAATGACGATGTCCACCAAGCGGGCTTCGTAGTTTTCGGGGTCTAGATGGCAATTTAGCTTGGGGGCGCTGTCCGAAGGTACTTGCTCGCCGATGATGACGTCCAAAGATACAGCAAACTTTCGCCCCGCATTCTTCGACTGTCGCTATGTTCGAGGTGAGTCTAGAGAGGTAAGACTTACGTCAGACTGAAGCCACACTTATGCCCGATTTAGGCCCGACATAGGCCACACTTCCACCACGCATTCATAGAAGCGGCACTACTTGGATAAACTAGGTGCCGATTTAGCTTGAAGCGATTACCTCCAAGTACGAGGTCGCCGATGATGATGCTCAATTGGCTTGATCCGCAGTTTTCAGGGTTTAGGTGCCGGTTTAACTTGAGGTCATTATCTCCAAGTATTATTTCGCCGATGATGATGTCCAGCTAGCGGGCTCGTAGCTTACGGGGTCTAGGTGCCGATTTAGCTTGGGTACACGCTCTGACGGCACTTGCTCGCCGATGATGACGTCCAGAGATACAGCAGAATTTCGCCTCGCATTCTTCGACTATCGCGACGTTCGAGGTGAGTCTACAGATGGAAGGCTTACGTTAGACTGAGACCACACTTATGCCCGGTTTAGGCCCGACGTGGGCCACACTTCCACCACGCGTTCATAGAAGCGGCACTACTTGGATAAGCTAGGTGCCGATTGAGCTTGAGCCGATTATCTCCAAGTACCAGGACGCCGATGACGATGTCCAGCTACCGAGCTCCGTAGTTTTCGAGGTCTAGGTGTCGATTTAGCTTAAAGCGATTTTCTCCAAGTACAAGGTCGCCGACGATGACGTCCAGACATATAGCAGACTTTCGCCTCGCATTCTTCGACTATCGCTACGTTCGAGGTGAGTCTACAGATGGAAGGCTTACGTCAGTCTGAGGCCACACTTATGCCCGGGTTGGGCCCGACGTAGGCCACACTTCCACCACACATTCATAGAAATGGGCCAGGTCGCCGATGATGATGCTCAATTGACTGGATACGCTGTTTTCGGGGGTCTAGGTGCCGATTTAACTTGGAGGCGCTGTCCAAAGGCACTAGCTCGTCGATGATGGTGTCCCGCTGGCGGGTTCCGAAGTTTCGGCCTCTAAGTCTCGACTTAACTTGGAGACGCTCTGTTCTTGCATCTAGACCCTGAAAACTGCGGATCAAGCCAATTGAGCATCATCATCGACGACTTGGTACTTGGAGGTAATGACTAAGTATGGCTTCAGTCTGACGTAAGTCTTACCTCTCTAGACTCACCTCGAACATAGCGACAGTCGAAGAATGCGAGGCGAAAGTTTGCTGTATCTTTGGACGTCATCATCGGCGAGCAAGTGCCTTCAGACAGCGTCTCCAAGCTAAATCGCTACCTAGACCCCGAAAACTACGGGGCGCGCCACCGGGTCATCATCATCGGCGACCTGGCACTTGGAGATAGCCTCCTCACCTAGTCCCCGAAAACTACGGAACACATCAGTCTGTTCTTGCAGTTTATTCTCTTAATTCAACTCGATGCCTTATTCGTAGTAAGAAAAAGCCCAATATCAAAATTTGTAAATAGCGAACGTTTCATACTCGGAGCGTGCGAGCCGCTGAAATAGGACCTCTTCCTTTGCCCTCTTACTGTTTTCGAGCTGTTAAGAAAATCTCCGAGCGTATTAGAACACAACTCGATACCGACTGGATACCGACGTGTAATCAGTAACCTATAATCATATGAAAGTAAGGTTATAGGAATTATGCTATTTAGACTCCTTTTAAACTCAATTTTAAAATAATTGATATTTTAAAATTCATGACGACAATAAATGAAATGAGTAAAAATTTCATTTCGGATTTCAAACGGAACGTTTTAAAAATATTTTCGAGCGCCGGTAACCTCCGTCGTCTCGGCTAAAAATGCAATTTTCAAAAAATAATTAAAAATAGAAAAAATGCATCTAACGGTGATCGGAAAAGGCCCTGTCGTTATGAAATTAAATAATCTTTTAGATTATGCACACAGGGCCAACTTTCACCAGTGATTAGAAAAATTAATTTTTTTATTTTTTGAATTATGGCTCTTGCGTGAAAATAAATATCGCCATTGAATTCCTTGACCCTGAAAACCCTTAAGAGTGAATTTTCGTAATGATACCTCTGCTGACTGTGAAAAAAATTGGCTGTACGGATACTCTGAGGCACGGTGTATAATATAGTAAAAATTCTACACAATATAGTAAATCAGAGGGGGCCACGTGCTTTCATGGAGGTTATGTTTTCAGCAATTTTATTTTGTATTGCTTTTATGTTAATAAAACGTAACAAATCTCGATTTAATTATTATTTTTTGCGAATTAATTATATTTTTTTTTCGTATTATCGTATTTATTTATGATCATTAAATATTATCATTGAAGTTCTCTCCTGACCGATGGTTCTATTTGTATAAGTTCCAAAATTATCATGTCAAGAATCTGATTTGGGTAAGTGGTTAACGGGTCCGATTGCGAAGCCGAAGGTCCCCGGATCGAGCCCAGCCGCCGTAAAAAAAAATGGTTATTTCTATCATTTCATTTGTTTTCACATTGGATTTCAATAATGCAACGTTAGTTCTGGAAATGCGAAAAACGGAAATAAAATTTTTTTAAATTTAAACTCACATTCAAAAAAATTACTATATGGGTATAGCAAAGATAATATTATTTCAGTATGTCCTCACGTTACTATACAATATAGTAATTTTTATTATATGATATATTAAATTTTCTTATGACAGTTTTCTCAGTGTACACAGTTACAAATTATTGTGTAGATAAGTATTCGTTCTTTTAAAAAATGCACCATCTAAATCAGTGCCACGGTAAAATGTGCTGCTATAGTGACTTCTTTTGCAGTAGATACAAGAAAAATGCTTATTTTCATTTAAAATTTTTTCAAACTTCCGCGCAGTTGCGGGGGTTAAATTTTTATTTAAAATGTATGATTTTGTATTCTCTTTCGAATGATACAAGTTTCATGCATTTATCTCTCAGGTCAAGAAGCCATTGGCCGTGGGCATACTTCTATAACTTTAAAAATTTTGAATCTTTTCCACTCGTGTGAAGTTCGTACACTCGACTACGGCTAACACGCGCTCGCCTTCGGCTCCCTCTCGTGCTACAAACTTCTCACTCGTGGAATAGTCTCCTTCCCGCACTTAATGCACAACGTACTATTCCATGTTTTGAAATTTTTTCGGTATAATACCCCCTTAAGGGTAGGGTACAGTCAAAAATCATCAAAAAACTAAATTTTTTTTTTATTTTAGAAATGTGTTCTAGAAGTATCAAAGAATGTGATAGAACATTCATTAGAGTCAAAATAAGAAAATTTCAATAAAATTTCAATTAAATTATAAAATATAAAAAAACGAATTTCTAATGAAATTTCATAAAAATAAACAATGCTTTATTTTTTTAATTTTTTGATTCATAATATGAAATGTGCTACGAAATACTAAGTATGTGTCGTCTATGACGCGTAACAGCAGTCAGAATTCGACAGTGAAAATGCACCCTAATATTATTGCCATTATGGTCCATGTACTGTAACACTGAATGCGCGTCGACTGCTACTGTTTACTTCGTTTGTTGGCTGACACTTTATCTCTTTATTTCTTCAAAATTAAGTTAATAAATAGAAACTATCTTATAATAATAGCATATGGCATCAACGAGCATACAAATTTTACTCATTATATTGTATTCAACAAGAGAAAAGAAAGAATGTGAAGAATAAAATACATTTTTTTAATCTTCAAGTGTCATGGAAGTAGTTGAAACAGAAATTAGCTGGAAACGAATCTCTTACAAGGAGAGTGTACGACATTTGGGTAATGGATTTTCCTGCAACTTTGGGATATGTTTTCTAATGTTAAAATATGAAGGAAGCCGCGTCCGTTCGGCCTAACGCTCGAGTTTTCAAAAGTTATGTGCTCTTTTATCAAAAATTTAAGAAAAATCGATTTTTGTTTAGTCGCATATAACTTTTCAACTATTAATGGTAGAGTGTTTTAACTCCCGACAATCGAATGGTGAGATCAAATCCTATCGATTAAAAAAAAAATTACATCAAAAAATTTTTATTTATTTAAAAGTTATAGCTAAATAAAAATTTGTAATAAAATTAGACTAAAATTATATAAGTAGATTTTTTATGTTATTTTCATGGTCATTCTTTGTTTCACTATAACTTTTGAACAAATAAAGATTTTTTGATGTAATTTTTTTTAAACGATAGGCTTTGATCTCACGTTTCGAATGCCGGGAGTTAAAATACTGTACCATTAATAGTTGAAAAGTTATACGCGACTAAACAAAAATCGATTTTTCTTAAATTTTTGATAAAAGAGCACATAACTTTTGAAAAATCGAGCGTTAGGCCGAACGGACGCGGCTTCCTTCATATTTTAACATTAGAAAACATATCCCAAAGTTGCAGGGAAATCCATTACCCAAATGTCGTATACTCTCCTTGTTAGTCTTGATAAGGGTACCAAATTAAAAAAAATATCAGCAGTCATCAGAAACTCCAATAAAAAAGCAAGAAGAAGTGTTGTACGGTGCTTGAAAATTTGAACTACTCAACTAATAAAGCTATGAAATTATTTTTGTAAGAAACTTTAAAGTTGTTTTTCTCAAAATCAACTTTTTCTATCTTCCGAATGTTCCTTACGTGGCAAGTTTTTTTGAATCCGTTCTGGAAACAGTGCACGAAGGTTGGTTCTTATGTTTATAAAAAAAGTTATGCAGGCTTTTGTCCTTCAAATAATTTTTCAGTTTTTTATTGGAAATTATATTGTTCAAAATAGAGCATTTTTTCACTTTTTTAATGTTTCGCTGATTCAAAAAGGTCTTGTAACCGATTATTTTACCCGCGTTACGGGAGAATTTCGGGTGATTAAATAAAACACCAACACTCGCGATTCTCTTAAATTTTTGCACTATTTATTAAATGAACTAATACTAATACAGGGCGCCAGCTGTGTTTTTGAACAGCACGAAACAATTTTCGAGAGCACGAGGTCTTTCAGTCGCGGATTCTCTGACTTTAACACGAACGCGAAAACCCGACGCGACGCAACACGAAAACCGCGATATCGAATCGCAACAATCAAACTTCTCACTCTACTTACTCTAACGAACAATTTACCACTCTTGAAGTTTTTCTGCGAGTCTCTCTTCGCACGAGGTTCACACGAGTACACCAAAAAAAAGGAATCTAATCGAAGGCAGTAATTAGTCTATAATTGACTTTTCTAACAATGCGAGTTTTTAACGAGCGCGTGTTCTAACAACGACGGTCAGGAACAGAGTGTCGCCATCGATAAGATGGCGGCACGCCGTTCCCCCGATCGTAGTTCGCCAGGGCCTCACCTCAGCTCGCGCATGACCGTCGCGCACATGCGCAGTCTGCACTCCCTCCACTCAGTTTCTATGATCGTTGCGACAGTATTCTGAGGTTATGTCAGCAGCTGTTGTTGTCGTTGATGGTACTCGCCCGAGGACTCCAACCCTGCCGACAGCAGGAGTCGTCTGGAGCAGTTGGACAGCACCGAAGGACCTTCTTCAAGCAGTCGTTCTTCCGTGAATCAGGTACGTAGACTTCCAATGTCTCTTGCCATGTACAAGTAGCTACATTTGTTTTGTTTTTACAGGAGCAACATACACTGAGCCTGTTCCTAAGCATCATCCTTTGAATTATCTTCAGTGGTGAGGATCTTCGAGGCTTCAGGTAATTCGACTTCTGATCTCTCATCCTAAGCGTAGGTTATTTCATTGTATTTTCTTCTGTTGCAGGTTCATAGCCACTCTGTTAGAGTGTATGGAGACTACTTAGGTGTTGCAGGAGCAGCATATGTTGCTCGACTTCCTGTATTTTCCCAGTAGTGAAGGTCAAGCAGGTAAGTCGATCTCCTAATAATTTATACTTCTTTTGTTGTTGCTACAGGTAATTTTCTGATATGTTTCAGGGTCATCAACTCATTGCAGAGAGAGTGCAGAGGTCTGAGCCAGCTGAGGATCCGCCCCAGCCATCAGATGTCCAGGGAAGGAGCAGATCGTCTTCTTCTTCAGGATCAGGGACCATCGCCAGTGTAAAGTGTAGTGAAGTGTAATTAAAGCGGGTGTTAGGTCTTATTGTACTAGGGTGTAGCAGCGCTGCGAGCTGAGAGGAGGTTAGCCTCGCCACTCGCGGCAGCTCTCAAGTGCAGCGTGATGCCGAGTGGACTGCTGCAGGATGTCATCGATCAACTGCCACGCTGTTAGGTAAGTCTAATGTTCGTTCTAATAACCTAATAAATATGCTAATGAGAGCTCGTCTCTCCTCTTCCTTTTGTATCAGGTGCTGTAGCCAAGCGGTGAGATGACTGGGATGGAAAGAGACAACTGTAGACATCCAAGTTGCAGGGAGTGATTTCCAGCTCTTCAGTTGCGGTGATCAAGTAAGTACTTTCTTGTAAGCCTCCTAGTCTGGTCCTTATTTCGTAGGTGCAATTACACGCAGCTAGAATTATTGTTAGACTGATTTTCCTCTGCATGTTACTCTAACCTCTTTCCTGTGTTTACACTGTAGTGTGAGAGGCCTACTTTTAATATGACAGAGTAAGGTACTCTCTTCTGTCAATCTAAGTAGCAGACTAATTCTTGATTCTTTACAGATGGTTTTTATGCTGTTCGAGCCCCTTCATCCCATGGAAAGGCGAAAACAACAGGGTCAGCGCAGGGACTTCTATGCGCCTGGAGCTGCTGGCCGTAGTTTAGAAGGTACGAGAATCACTACAAGGAGCTTACGATCAGCCATTACAAAAGTAAGGCTCCATAATCTATCTTCCTTTAGTCCTTCCTTAGTACAATACTGTTAGTTTGTAGCTTCCCTGCACCCATTGCTAATGTCTCTTATTTTTGCAGGTAATCCCTCCGGATGTTACAGAAAGTTCCCCCCTTATTTAATATCAATTAATTATAGTCGGGTTGGTGTGTGCTCAGGGCGGGCAAGGCCTTGGTCCTGGATGGGACTCTTCAGGATTCAGGATTTATTGTAAAGAGCCTAAGTGACAGGTAGTTTGGCCCGTGCCAACTGTACTGTCACAAAGGTCGCGATAGATTTTCCTTTCTTCCGACTGCAATTATAATAGGCAAAAATTAATTTTTAATTAAATAACGTGATCGTTTCTCATAAAATTTTATTCAAAGTAGTTAATACCACCGGAGATTTCATAAAAAAAAATTAGGGCACGTCACAATCGTAAATTCAATATTTGTCCACATATGTGGACGTCGGTCAGAAGAGGTTAAGATGTAACCTTATGTGAAAAGACATTCATTTTGTATTTATTCCATTATAAATAATTCATTTTTATAAAATCGTATAACAAATTGATGATTTTTTAATGGAGATTATAATTCTGTCATGATAAATATAAGTAAACGATCAAATTAAAGATATATTAGCGATGAACTTTGTAAACATACTTCTGCGCTTGTGCACTAAGAGTAGACAAACATACAAGCAATAAGAATGGCACTTTTTTTTCATCTTTTAACAAAACTAGGATTTTTTAAGACTATCTAAAGTAGTACGGAGGTAATTACTAAAATTGAAATTTTAAAAATTGCCTAAAACAAAGAAGTTGCATAATGGGGCCCTGACTTGATACGGTACCACGCGCCAAAGTCACCTTAACATAGTAAATCCTTAGTGAATACATATCACATTGCTGAAAATTATTAAAAATAATAATCTACAAGTGAAGCAGCTCACATAAACATATTATTTAACCCTTTCCGAACTGAATTAAATATAAAAATATAAAAATTTAATTTAATTTATCTATTTTTTTATATTTAACTTAATTTATCTATTCATTAGACCTCTGGCTTACGCCAAACTTCAAAATTGTATATTTTCCAGAAAACAGCTTTAAAGTTTATTGTTTTGTAAATAAAAAAAAATTCACTTTATTTCCTTCGAAACTTCTTATACAATTTAAACTATAAAAAGTATGTTAATGATGTTAACATTTTTTAAGTTTTTAAATAAATAACATACCTTGAATTCCCTGTTGACGTGCTAAATGTCAGTCAAACAATTTTTATTTTGTAGTCTAATCTATATCTCAGACCATCTGCTAACTGGACACTGCTGACTGTAATGTCTTGAACTAAGCTGCAGGTGGCAGTCGGATCGATCGATATACGGTTCGATACGACTATCTCTCTCATTCTTGCGGACAGCAGAATATTTTCAAAATCAACTTACAAATTGAGATTTAAATAATTTTATTTCAATTTACAAATTGAAATTAAATAATGATTATATTTATTAATCATAATTAATATCATAATTAATAATAATTATTATTATTATATTATAATAATTATTATTATTAATCTTAATTATTAATCATAATTAATAGTTATTATTATTTTTAATCATAAGTATTACAATAGTAATTATTTGTATTAATAATTTAAATTGTAAATAATGATGCCAAAAAACTTTTTCCAATTTTTTGTCTATAACTTTGGAACCGTGGCGAATTTTAATACCTAGTTTGCGGCAAAATATTCTTAAGAATATTTGCTATGGAAACATGAAATAAAAAAAATCAATTTTTTGAAAATTTAAAGGTGTACACTTCCCTTAAGTATATTCTGACTTGGTATGGTCTAAATATAAGATTTAAGTGGTAAAAAAAAATTTTTTTCAATATATATTTATATATATCTACTTATATACCTGCATACTTACAAATATAAGTGTATAAATACATCTCTAATGATCAGCTCAATTATTTACAAAGATTATTTTAAATTACAGATTGTTTCAATCCTTCGATTTTAATTTTTTTCAGTTTTCCTGTATGTACATTCCAATATACATTGGGTCTGAAAGGGTTAAAGCGTGCTATTATGGACGGGTAGGGTGGATTAGTTTATTTAATATAATTTCTTTAGTAATTCAATTTATATAGAACAATTGTACGAATAGACAGCGGTTATTCATTATCACTTCAATTTATGTATTTAAAATAAAAAAAATACTTTATACAGGTATAGTCCATTGGCAACCAGCATCAAAAAATTTACAATATTTTAATCATTGGGAAGATGTTCCAGAATACTTGCAAACTCAGATTCGTCCAAAGATGTTTCCTCCAAAATCAGAAGAAGCCAAAAAGTTTCATTTGGAAAAATGGTAAGAATTTAATTCACAATACATTATAGTCATTTATAATCTAATCTCTAACTTACTTTTTTACAAAAGCATAAACTTAGGCAAGTAGGAGTTTGTTTGCCAATAATATATCCTAAGAGGTCTTTTACAATTTCTCACAAAAACAAATATATTTTCCATGATTTTCTGTTAGCAAATGTCTATATATAAAATAAAATATTGTATTTAAAAAATTAAAATAATAATTATTAAATACGAATCAAACAAAAGAAAGTAATAAAGTCAATTATCATAAAGTCAAGTATTAAAGTTACCTTTAAAATTCTTGATTGACTAACGTTTCACTTTTCTTACCTATAGTAAACTAACATAACTTTGCGCACGCTATATAGAAAAATAGTGTACGTAACTTGTAATACAGTAATATGCAACGTGTATGCATAAGTGATTCCCGCACGAGTCGAGTTTATCGCCCGAGCGCCGTACGTAGACCATAAACTTTTCGAAAACGGGCCCGCAAGTATCTGCAAAGTTATTTTTCTAAACAGTGTGCGCAATGTTCGATTTCGAGCACTCACTTCATGTTCAAAATACCGTATTCCCGCCGTTTTGGAAGGATTTGCAAAGTAAATAAGCGGAACTTTGCATGTTTAGAAAAACTACAGTTACAGCTACGGGGCCTTTCTACACTTATAACATAAAATACTGTGTCGAGATTAAAATAATATATATTGAAATATTTTCGTGAAAATTGATTGTTAAATGTAAAATATGGTAATAGAAAACCAAAAACTGTTACACTTTTGATACTTATATACTTGACTATATTATTATATTGACTTTAATACTTTTTTTTGTTTAATTTGCCAAATTACAAAGTTTTTCTATATTCTAATTTGGTTAATAATATTATTAGTAAGTTAATTGGTATGAAAAAATTGTGATGAATTTTAAAGGTCAATAATACTTGACTTTATGATAATTGATTTTATTACTTTCTTTTGTTTGATTCGTATTTAATAATTATTATTTTAATTTTTAAAGAACAATATTTTATTTTATATATAGACGTTTGTTAACAGAAAATCATGGAAAATATATTTGTTTTTGTGAGAAATTGTAAAACACCTCTTAGGATATATTATTGGCAAACAAACTCCTACTTGCCTAAGTTTATACTTTTGTAAAAAAGTAAGTTAGAGATTAGAGATTTCACCTGTTTTTAAGAGAATTATTATTTTTACAGTGATTTAATTAAAAAGTAAAATAAAATGCAGATATAAAATTATTTTATTTTTAAGACATTTAGTGCAGAAATGCACGTTTACAAAATAACATATTTTATTTTTTATATAAAAAATATGAAAATTTCAGAAGGACTATTTTATTAACTATTTAAAACAAAAAATATTATATCAAGATCACTATTAAATTAACATAAAAAATTATATTACTATGTTTTAAAATAAATCATTCAAACGTTTTTGTATACCTATATCATGCTCATACACGATTTCTGTGTGCACTTGCATATTATGTATTCGCTTTTGAAATAAAATAAGAGTAGAAATAAAAAATAATCGAGAAACAACTAAAAGTTATAATAAAAATTTTTTAAAAATTTAATATTCTTATTTGACTGTTTGAACTTTTCTTTTTAAAAACTTAATAAATTATATTACTAAAATAAAAGTCCAGTTTATACGAAAAAGTTTATGTAATAGTTACGGACAATAGAAAAAGAACTAAAAAAATTTGCGCAAAAGTTTAAGAAAATCTTTCTATAGACAATGTGTAGGTGTGCATAGAATCCCCCGGAAATACGTGATGTCGTCTATACACCCACCTACCCAATACACTGTCAATGAGCACGAAATAATTTCTATAGACGATGTCTAGGTGTCCAGAAACACCGCCAGGATGACCAGACATCGTCTACAAAGCCACCTATCTAACATACAATCGATGCGCCGAAAATCGAAAAATGTTCCTATAGGCGATGTCTAGATGTCCAGGAACACCGTCAGGACGACGAGACATTGTTTACAAAGCGATCCATCTGGGGCACAATTGATGTGCTGAAAATAGAAAGGGGTTTCTATAGGCGATGTCTAGGTACCCAGCAACGTCTTAAGGATGACGAGACATCGTCTGCAAGGTGGCACAGGAAAATTGTAGAAGAGAAAGGAAGGAAGAATTTTTCGATTCCCTTTAAAAGATAATATTCAGTTTGGAATGCTGCAATGTTTAAATAATAAATTATTTTTTTAATTAATATAAAAAGAATAATTTATATTTCTCAGAAATATAAATTATAAATTTTATTAATAAATTATAATCTCTCTATATTATAAAAATATATCGCCGCCGTGAATTCCGCCAGCCCCCCCCCCCCCCCCAAGAGTCCCAATTATCGAACAGCCCCAATTATCGAACTGTCCCAATTACGGAATAGTCCCAATTATTCAGCCTGTACGTCAGACCATCTGCTAACTGGACACTACTGGCTGTAACGTCTTGAACTAAACTGCAGGTGGCAGTCGGATTGATCGATACACGGATCGATACAACTATCTCTCTTGCGGACAGCAGAATATTTTCAAAATGAATTTACAAATTGAGATTTAAATACTTTTATTTTAATTTATAAATTGAAATTAAATAGTAATTATATTTATTAATCATAATTAATATCATAATTAATAATAATTATTATTACTCTTAATTATTAATCATAATCAATATCATAATTAATAATAATTATTATTATTAATCTTAATTAATCATAATTAATATCATAATTCGTTATTATTATTATTAATCTTAATTATTAATCATAATTAGAGGAGGGAGAAAATCTTTAATAGACCGTCAGGGGGCCGGCCCCCTGGTGTGTTGGATCCTCCGGCACGGAAGGTACCGGCCTACCCACTAAAACCTCACCACCTTGATGCATGCCCGCCGACTGCAGTCAAAACTGCAGACCAGAGTCGGCGGTAGTGCATCGAGGGGACCTCCTCCCCCTGGCTCAAACCCCCGCCCCGGGATCCGCCGCTAGGCATTACTTCGAGAAGGGGACCAGGGTGATTGCCATCGGGGCACTCTACTTACTTACAGTTTCCTGCTTACCTTAGGGGAGGTCCGCCTTCTTTTGCTTGAGGATGTTCTCGGCGAAGTTGGCAACCCTCCCCCAGTTCTCGATGCTCGAGAGCATGACCGGGACGATGTCTTCCGGGGTTACCC
>JAWWEO010018871.1:0-19737 GCA_035582975.1 Ormyrus labotus | reverse complement strand
TGCAGCTGTGGATCACAGGCCAACCGTTGAAAGCGAATGATGAATCTGCAACATAAAATGAATCACAAAGAATCATTCTTTTTTTTTTAAATAAAAGTTTAAAAAAATAACTAATTAATAATTAAAACAACTTTATTCATTTGTAAAGTTATTATTAATAATTTACTTTAAAGTTATTATTTATAATTAATTAAGTTATTAAGGATTTTGTGTCTTCACCTGTCAGCTGTTATCTTACTGTCTCTCTTTCTCTAATGAAAAAGCAGGAGTTCTGCTTTACCGATGCCACGCCAAAGCAGCTGACAGATGAAAACACACAAAATATAAGATGCTTAACCTGTGAATTAGTGTAATATTGCAGCTTTCAAAATTTACCATAAAGTTGGTTTACTAAAAAATTAGCATTTCGTGAAGGATTCAGCTACTGAAATATAAAATTCTAAAAGAAAATTTATGTTTAGATAAGTGGTATTTCTTTATTTATTTAAAATTACCTTTTAGACGTGATTCTTTGTGTTTTTGTTTTCTTTTACAGGTTTTAGCTATTTAATTCACCTCACCACCAAGGATTTTTTAAATATTTTTTAAAGGACGGTAAATATTTTTTAATTAATTTCTTTTATGGAAATTATTTAGGGAATGATTAGACTAAAAAATCAACTTTTTAGCATAAGAACTGGTGTAAATACTTCAATTTTATTTATTATTTACATTTATAGAACTACTTAAGATATTAATTCCAAAATTATGGACATAAATACAAAATATACAATTAATTACAAGATAAAAAAATTAAAATCTAGAATATTTACAAAATTAAGAATCTTAAATATTAATAAAATAATCTGTTAAATAATCTGTTAAATAATCATAGTGTGAGTGAGAATGTAAATATAGTGTGGAAGAATGTGTGACCGCGAGACGTAAACAGGCGACGAATCCGCGCCTGGAACGATTTGCAGCCGAGAGCACCGAAATTCGAATAAATGAAAATAGTTTTAAAAGAATTAGTTTTAACATGCTTAGAAATTAGATTTTTAAATTAATAGAGAAAATAGCATGCATAGGATTAAACGACGTCGGATAATAAAAGGATTTTGGGAGAGGTATCAGCGAAAGAAGAAAGGAAAAGAGAATCATCAGATCATCATCAGCGCCGGCCGAGCAGCCGACGCGAAGGGGCGTCTTCGCTCATACGACAGCGAGTGATGACGTCACGCTCGCTGCTCGGCTCACCAAGTTCAGCGGCGCTTGCGTCTAATGAGTGCGAGAGAGAGCGCGCATACTTCTCTCTCGCTCGCTCGCAGTCTGTGAGCCTGGTGGCATACCTGCCATCGAGTGGAGGCGCTTAGAGGAGGGAGATCAAAAGATCAAACCGATCTCCTCCTCAGCAGCAATTTTAAGGCGCGCAGCCGCTTGCAGAACCTGCGACCAAGCGGAAAACATTGTAAAGGCAAGCGGCATTTTTGAGGTTGGCAGCGCTGGTCAAGCGTGTCAAGTTACGCTACGGTGACAAGAGTAGCGACACTTTCAACACCTGCGCCAGTCAATTAGCGACCAATTAACCACCGAACAATGAAGCCCAACGACCAATCATCAAGCGCCACGTCCAGCGCTGATGATGAAGGAGACCACCAGCGAGGAAGAACAAGCGGCCATTATCGGCCACTCGTTGCCTGGTCGTGAAAGAGTGTGGATCGTTCGTTGTCGTGCTGTTGCAAGGTGTAGACGCGAGATCTTGAGTGTGGATTTGAGTGTATTTGCGGAGTCAGGAAAGGAGGAAAAGTTCTGGCGTCTCGTCCAGCGCCAAGGAAAAAAAGTAAGCAATTATATAGTCTAAATTTTCTCCGGTTTATTTTATATAAAAAAGGTCGCGATTGCTCTCGGCGCGGGTTAGAATTAGATTTTTTTTTTTTTGTTTTTTTGTTTTTTTTTTTTTTTGTTTTGTAAACGATTAAATATTAAATAAAGTGTAGTGGGTTAATTAGAAATCGATCGCGTTTGTCTTTATTTATTTTTCCCGGCGTCCCGTCATGTTCCTAGCATTTTCAGCTTTGCGTTCGATGATTGAATTCGGCGGTTAAAGGCGACGTCTGCAGCGTGGGTTTTCTCGCCATTGACTTTCCGGTGGTGCAGAGTCTCGGCGGGATTCCCTCTAAGAAAAGAGGTCTCGTTTGGAAGGTGAGTTTCATGGTATACATTTGGTGCGTAAAAGCACCTGGCGCTCAACATCATTTTTTTGTAAGAGATAAGCACATGGTGAGTTGAGCCATTTTGTAGCGTGAAATTCGGAAAGTCGCCACGTGGCGAATACTACGTTACAAACTTTGCAAAAGGATGTATTAACATTGCAATTTGAATTCTAATTTTGCATGTAATTCATTTAATGGATTTACTTGGTAATAAGTAAAAAAAATCATCTGATCTGTTTACTTTGAGTTAAAAAAAAACAATCTCTCCGTCTTTTTCATTAAACTTTATTAAAAGACGTTGTAATAGTGTTTACTTATAAGTTTTTATAATAATATTTACTTGGAATTTTTAATTTAATAATATATAATGAATAAATGATTTTTACTTATAATCTCAATTTGACTACGGAATTGTAGGCTCCGTGGAGAGGTTTATAGAACAGTACGTAGTTTAGTAAAAACTTAATATAAAGGTTTTATTCATTATAATTAATCTAGTTGTTATAAAAGATATTTTAACGATAATATAATATGCACGGCTTATCTCAAGGGACGCGAATTCATGACTTGAAACTTCTCGAATTTATCTTTCTATTTCGCGGAACTAATTACATAAAAATACTATTTTTTCTAATGACAGTTTCGATAAAAATTAATCTTATAATCTAGTTTCGGAAATGTTACATTAAACTCTAGTTTCGAGAATCCAAGCGTCTCGAAACTCGCAACCGACATTCAACTATTAATTTACAATATTCCGATAGTATTTAAAGAAAGCTATTTACATTATGACTTACTTTTTCTACGCACAATGCTGTCGGCAATACACTTACTTAGAAAAGTCGTGGAGAAGACTGCTGGGCTCCACGCAGCTCGTCTCTCGCTCGAGGCCTCGCTGTATTCGCCTAGAAGCGCGGGTTTCGCTGGAGCACGCGACCTATTCGATTCGGAGCTCAGAGCGAACAGGCAGAGACGAGATTCTCTGCCTGGTGATCGAACACCGAATTATCCCCTCCCTTTGTCTCCTTCTCCCTTCCAGTTTCGCGCTCATCGACCGCGATCTCGCGCTCGACGCTAACTTTGCGTCGGCGCGTTTCAGTCGACTTCGGCTTGCGCGCGGCTTTCAAATGCAGCCGCCGATGATTTTTGATGTTTAGCTTTTCGAACTTTCCTTTTCATTTTGTTCTTGGGGCTGGATTTTGAAGTATTTTCAGAAGTCTTTCTTCTAGAAGACTCTGGCTTTCTAGACTTCTGGGGTACTGAAACTTCCTGGTGATCTTTTTGAAAGCTTGCTTTCGATGAGGACAGATCATTTGGCTTTGATCGTCTTAAAAACAATTCCTTCGGTATCTGCAGCTTTTGGTTTTCTGTCAGTAGAGATTTTTCTATCTCTATTAACTCTTGCATTGATTATCTTGCAGTGATTAAATAGAAGTATCGTTCCAGCTCTAGCTTAATTCTTCTTTTATTATCTTGTCTTGTTATTGGATCTTCTTTTCAAAATGAATCTGAGAATGACAAGGAGGAAGAGACAAGATAGGGTCTTCGCATCAGGGAGCTGTCAGCTGGGCTCGTCTGCTTTTGCTACTTCGGGGTTTTCTACCTTTCGTAGGTAGTCGCTCGGTAGGGTGGTGTCAATTATTGTTACAAAAGTATTTTTAGAGTGTCGCTAAAGGTTGCTTAGGACCTATTTCTTAACCTAAGCTGTTCGCTCTGAATTGAACTTTCTGACTCATTTCTAGAGGAGTTTTTCCTATTTTAAAAATAATACTAAATTCTTGTAACAGTACAAAAATACTGTTACAACGTATTGACATTGCAAGTTGTATTTAGATTTTCCATCTAGATCATTTAATCGATTTATTTGGCAATAAGTAAAACAAATCATCTTATCTTTTTACTTTAAATGTGAGATTCTTTATTGTAAAAGAAAAGAGTGTTTGAGCTGTAATTTAGAAAGGCGAGTGCATTCAAATTTTGAAATTTATACTGCATTTTATCCTTCTTTATACAGCTAAATACTATTTCAAGCATCTTAATAGATATTTAAAAAAAAAACTTTCAAGCTATGTCAAAAGTTTTAATTCAGTTTTGGTAAAATATTTGCAGGCTCAAATTACAAATTTAGGCTTGTTTATTTTATTTTATTACTCTAATCATTTGGAAATTTATTGTTTCAGAAGTTCAATGTCTGTGACAATGCAATAAAAAAAAAAATTAATTGTAACAAGAAATTCTCTATTTTTTTGATATTAATATGCATCAATTTAGCAGCCACTACATCGGTAATTGATCATTCATTTGAGTTTGGAGCAATTATTTGTGGGTCGTTTAAATCTTTCCCGAATGCAGCTTATGCCTGTGGCCTTTGTTTACAATCGCGCGGCCAGTTTTTTTCTTCTCCCCTTTCGGCTCGCTTATGGCTGCCTCCCCGCGCCTCTCTCTCTCTTCGGCTGCCGAACGCGACGGACGTGTTTTGATTACGCTCCGTGCTATTTAATCTATTTCTATTATCAAAATTTCTTCTATTATAATTTCTGACATTCAAATCTGGAGTGCTTTTGTAGTTTATCACTTATAAAGCTTGCCTTCAAAAGCTTGGTTTTTTGACTGTTTTGGCTGTGTCATTTTTGGAGCAGTGCACTTTTTTTAGTGCACACACGGTGGTACGTATTTAATCTATCACTTCAACTTTTATCTTCTGTCATCAACTTTTTTGGCTGATCATCTGCTTTTTGCTCTATTTCATGCAATTTATGCTCGATACTTTTTCTGTAGTTTTTGTTTTTGTTTACAACGACGGTTAAATTTTAAAGCAGCTGTTTATACCAACGATCATCATCGGTTTATATGTGTAACCGTCGACTCTTATCTGTATTTACACACACTAAGAAGTCAAGTTTACACAACTGTCTACCAATTCTCACACAACATTATCAACACTGGATCTACTTGTCTGCTCTTCAGCTTAGCTTTTTGAAGGTTTTAATTTTGCACTTCAAGCGTAAGCGAGATTTTTAATCGTGCTTTATTTTTAATTTAGTTGCGCTACGTTTTCTTTTTCATTTCTTTTTCATTTATTCTGCTCAAAACCATTTTCACTATTATAATTATTGTTACGTGCGTGTTAGATCTAATTCCTACTATTTTTTTGAGCGTGTATTGCGAGAATAATCTTTCATATATTGAATTTTCATAATATCTGTATTAGTTTTCTTGCGATCGCTTTCGTGCTTATTATAACTGTAAATTTCTTTGCGACTTTGCGATTTTCACACCTTTAATAGTTTTTCTTTCAATATTTTTCTTGCGCTTAATATTATTACAACATCCCTTCAATTATGTCAGCAGAAGTGTGCAAAACGTGCAATGTTGAGATAAAGATTAAAAATCCTAAGCGTTGCGATAAATGTAAATGGTACTTTCATGCTAGGTGCACCACCTTTACCAGTGTCACGGATAAGGGCTCACTTATCAATATCGTGAATGCCTCGTCGCTGCTAATACCTCATCTTCATCGCGGCGTTCATCAGCAACTCCTAATTCTAAATCAACCAGCCCTAGGATTCAAAATCAAAATCAGGACGTTGATTCTATTTCACAAATGCTGTCGGCTGTATACTCTAAGCTTGGGAAGCTTGAAAAAATCGAAAAGCTATATGAAGACTTAAACAAGAACATAAGTGAGAATACTCAAGCTCTATATAACAAGATGGCTGATATTGAAGCGAGACTTACTCCATTGAATGACTTTGCTAGGAGGATTTCTGAAGCCGAAGAGAGTATTGTACAGCTGCGTACAGAAAATGCCTCGATTCGAGCAGTACACAATGCTCTTAAAAATCAAGTTCAGCTACTTTCCTCCACTTTCTCCTGCTCATCGAGCTCCGCCTTACAGTCTCCAGACAAGGATACTATTGGTCACATAACCTTGCTGGAACAAACTAAGAGGAATCTTCTCAAGAAGGTCGAAGTCATGAAATCTTCAAGCGAGATTATAATCACTGGCCTACGAGTCAACGGAACTGTGTTTTATAGGGCCCTCGCCTCTTCTGTATTGAAGACACTAGTAACTCATTTTTCAGAGAGCGACCTTCTTTCTGTAAGATCAGTGCGTCAGCGGAGGTCCAGTGCTGCAACTGTCTTACTCTCTGCATCTTCCAACAACACTGAAGTAGAGGTTAATCAGTACCAGAATATTCCTCTTATTGTATCACTTGCCACGCCTGCGCTGATGCACTCAATCATCCGCGCTAAGATTGCTAAAAGGAAACTTCACACAAACGAACTGGATCAAGATCTTCTCAGCAAAGCAATTGTTCTCCCGGCTACAATGTCACCTAGCCTGATCAACATTAATGAATTTTTATCTGCGGATCTGCATAAATAACGAAAAACTGTGCGCTTGGAGGCACGTAAGCGAGGCCTACTAACATTTATTTGTAATGGTAACAATCTTTATCAAGTCAAATAATGAAACTACAGCAACATGCATTTCGAGCGAAACTGAGCTGAAAAATTCTTTAGAATCTCACAAATAAACCATCTGTCATTTACAGCATCATCAACTGCACCTACACCTATTCCTGTCACTCATCTTGTTCCAATTCGTCAACCCTCATCTCAGCCAGCAGTATCTAGTGTCATGGTCTTAGAATATGCCATCTTAATGCAAATTCACTTAGGGCTCATATTGAGATGCTCCGCCTATTTCTGTCATCTCGTCTCTTATTTCATGTTATTGCCGGCACTAAAGCTTGGCTTGATACAACAATTGATTCTATTATTGAATTGGATAGCTACATTCTTTTTCGAAGAGACAGAAACAGGAATGGAGGTGGCGTGGCTCTCTTCATACATGACTCTCTTGAGGCTTCCATTGTCGATTCGTCTGATGGTATTTGGACAGGAAAACCTGGTAAACCAGAATATTTATTCTGTTAAATTACGTCAAAGGGGCACGCCCCTATTTTTGTTGCTGTAGTGTATCATCCCCCACACTCACCCTTTTTTCGTGGCACTGATTTCATAGAAAAACTTTATTTGCATATGCATGATTACAGCACCAAAATAATCTTAGGTGATTTCAACTCTGATCAGCTATCTGATAGTGAGGATGTCAACTTTGTCAGATCTTTTATCGAAGAGAACTCAATTTTTAATATACCTTTTGGGGCCACGCATCACACGCGTAATTCTGATACATGGCTTGATCTATGTATAATTGATAAGCAAGACAGTCTTCTATCGTTTTAGAAAACTGATACACCATTCATTGCTGGACATGATCTCATAGTAGCTACGGTAAATATTCTTCTTCCTAAACCCGCGCCTTCTTCATTCTCCTATCGTGATTACAAGTCTATTCGTGCTGATGATCTTAAGAAATACGTTAACCAATGTGATTGGTCATCTCCTACCACAGCATCTCTTGAACACTGCGTAGCATTACTCAACGGTCACCTTTCAAATGCTATTGAGTCACTTGCTCCCATGAAAACAATACAACCCTCTAAAAAACGTCATCCGTGGTTCACTACTGAACATCATTCTTTAATCAGAGAACGAGATAGACTGTATCGGCGTTTCCGTAGATCTCGACTCCCGCATGATCTTCATCTCTATCGTGGAGCGGGAGACCGTGCGCATCATAAGATTGAAGAAGCTAGACTACTATTTTATCAATCAAGATTATCGTCCATTACTGATGCGAAATCCATATGGAAGGAATTAGAACACTTGGGCATTGCTGCATCAAAGACTGCTGCTCCCTCTAGGTTTACAATCGATGAATTGAATACTCATTTCAGTGCTGTCTCCTTTAATTCGCAAACACCTGCCATCGATGAGTTTTTGCAAGGACTTGATGATCTTCACTATGGCGAGCATTTTTCCTTCAGACCTATTCTAGAATCTGACGTGCCTCTAGCTTGAGTCACTTTAAGACTCAAGCTAGAGGCTTTGATGGTTTACCCCAAGCTGTCATTCTCAAGGCACTACCGGTCATTGGTCGTGCTATCTGCAAGATCTTTAATCTTTCTTTAACTGAATCTCGTTTCCCGTCTGCTTGGAAAAAGTCACTTGTCATTGCTCTGAATAAGGATTCTTCTCCATCTTCTCTTAGTGAATACAGGCCCATTTCGCTGCTTTGCTTTCTATCTAAGGCCCTTGAGTGGCTGGTGCACAAACAAATATTTGAGTATCTAGAATCCAGGCTTCTATTAAATCTCTTTCAAGTTGGCTTTCGCACTGGTCACAGTACACAGACTGGTCTGCTAAAACTCACGGATGACATTAGATTTGGTATTCACCGCAAACAAGTCACCCTTCTACTTCTATTTGACTTTAGCAAAGCTTTTGATACGGTGTGTCACGTAACACTTCTTAAGAAGTTCTTCTACTTTGGACTCTCTAAGTCAGTAATATGTTGGCTTGCGTCATATCTCAATGATAGAGAACAGGCAGTCATTGGTGAAAACAACAATATTTCCTCCTTTACAACTCTTAATACTGGAGTGCCACAAGGTTCCGTCCTGGGTCCATTACTTTTTGCACTTTATGTTAATGATCTGTGTCTCTGTCTCGATACTGATGTATCGCACATTATGTATGCGGATGATCTGCAGATATATATCAGCTTTCCTCCCAAAGAGCTTGATACTTTCTCTAACAAAATGAGCCTCAATTCAGACCGCATTATTAACTGAGCTACTCAGAATCACCTCAGGCTCAATATTACTAAAACCAATAATACTTTGTCTCAGATATCTAACATTTCCATAAAAATAGGAGGGTCTAATGTCAATTTTGAGTCCTCGTTATACTCGACTCTAAACTCACTTGGAAAGAACGTGTGGTGTTTATTTGCAAACGTGCGCATACATTAATGTATCGCTTGTATTACTTCAGAAAAAGTACTATCTTCCATTCCAAGAGTTGGAAACCAAGATTCAGAGACTAATCAATAGTGGTATACGCTACATCTATGGCATCAGAAAATATGCTCACATCTCTCACTACAGGCGAGAATTAGGCTGGCTCACTACAGCCTCACGTAGGAAATATTTTGCGGGCAACTTGTTTTACAAAATAATTCATTCTGCTACTCCATCGTACTTGCTGGCGTTTGTCAACTTCATAGTAGCAACTCGCCCTGTGAGAGGTGATGTTGTTTCATTGGACATCCCACGTTTTGGCACAGAGACCCTGCGCAGATCTTTTCATATTAGCTCTTCTTATCTCTGGAACTCTTTGCCGCTACAGATTCGAGAATCATCTTCCTTTAACCAATTCAAGCCTCAGCTCTTTGATCATCTATTTCATCTCGAAAATAGTTGACCTCTTTCTTGTACACACTTGTCTGCTCTGTTTAAATCAACTACTTTACCTTACACCACCCCAATACATTCTAACCCTATCCTAACATCCAGTCACCCATCACTGCCGAATGCGTTTATCGTTTGCTTATACTTATGTTAATTATCTCAATATTATGAATTATTCTTTATCTTACTATTGATAATCTTGTATACTACTTTTGTATTGCTACTATTTACTGCTGCTTTTGCTTAAGTATGGCTGCTATATCATGCGTCTTTTCATTATCTCTATGCTATTATGTACTATATACTATGCTACACTGTCGAAAGCGCCCATCGTCTACTCTACTTCTGTTACTTATTTCAATATTGTAAATTACTTGTCTTTCCACGCTAGTGACAATTTTGCATAATTGTTGTATAATACTTTTGCACTGCTACTATCTGCTAATACGACTGCGATATAATTCACAAATATTAATTATGTTCATTAACATTGTACCATCCTGAGGCGGGTTTTCCTAATAGAATTTATCCCACCTGGTTTGCCTATTAGTTTTACCCCGTCTCACAGGCATAACCCTGGGCGAATGCGGGATGGTAGATTATTACTTATTTCGTTTGTACTGCACAAATAAACTATTTACTATTCTATTATTCTATATTTACTGCTACGTCTTACTAGTCACACGACACTGTCGAATGCGTCTACCGTCTACTCTACTTTTGTTACTTGTTGCAATATTGTAATTTACTTATTTTACCTTACTATTGATAATATTGTATAACTCTTGTATAACACTTTTTTACTGCTATTATTTACTTTTGTATCTGCTTAATTTTTTCATTTATTTACATGCGTCCTCTTGATCATTTTTTATCGCAATTTACTGTAATCATTCACGCTCTTGTTATTATTGCACAGTATTATTATATTATTGTTTAGTCTATTGTATTTTATTTGTATAACATAATGTACAATAAACATATTATTTAATCTAATCTAATCTAATCTCTCTCTCTCTCTCTCTCTCTCTCTCTCTCTCTCTCTCTCGGCTAGCGAGAGCGAACTCCGCGGCATAGCTCCGCCTCACGCGGGTCCTTTAAATTTTCGAAGCTATATTTGTTTATCGTCACGCTTCTTGTCCTATCTTGACGTGCTTAGCGAAGGAGCCCCGCCTTATGTTGACAGTCGCACGCTCATTGGTTTTATCTTTAATTAACATTTACTAAAAAACTATCGGACAAAAATGATATTAGGATTTTTGACTTAGAATTGGTTCCTCTATAAGGTACTTTCTTACTGACAATACCTTTCGGAATATCTTATATATATAGCCGGCTTCGCGAAGTTCTTCGATAATCGAATGAATTTCGTTGGTGTGACTATGATTGGTAGCTGATTGTTCAGCTAGTAATAGTCGAAGACGATCTATGAGTTCATCTGGATTATCCCACTAAACGTAATTCAATCTTGAATTTTTACTCGCGTTTTATAGCGAGGCAGCAGTGCACCACCTTTCTTCTTACTTTCGTTAAACAATGGAGCAATAATATTCTGAAATTTGTTGTTATTGTGCTTACGGAGGGGTTCGTTAAAATGTTTTTTGTGTGCGCTCGTTGCTTTTAGAATTTTTTCATAATTCTGCATATCTATATTAGTAATGTGCTGTAGATCGGGATGTATTTTTAAGCAGAAGCTCCATTAACCCGTCGCTCATTAGATATTTTTTCATTTATTTCGATTGTGATGCGATTAAAATTTATCGGCGAATTGCCAAGCGTATATTTTCGATTATCTTTTCGAACTCCATAAATTAAATCCAACAATGACATTTGATTCTTATCGAGTATCTGAATATATTCATTAGATGAATCGAGCATCTGAATATTACATTAGTCGGTGATCTCCTCATCAATCTCATTATTATTATATTGTTCAACATCAGGTAAATCAAAAAACTCATCTTCATCATCCTCTTCCTTTTCAAGGTTTTCCTCCGATTTAAAAACACGCTGTTCTTGCTTCGTACTTTTCATCGCGACAAGAGTTTGCAAAGGTTCTACGATTGGCTTGAAAGTTTCTCCTACAGCTCTTTCAAAGTTTTCTTTTTCATACTCTGACAAGTTGTACTTGCGCTTTACAGCAGTGAGAGCTTTCACAAGCTGATGAAGAATATTTTTCTTTTTCTGAAGCTTCGACATGTTTACGCTCTAAAATCCAACGTAAGACTGTTAGCTTAGCATCAACCGCGGGCTATATTTATAGCAAAACAGTTAAAACCCTTGCGATATCTGCCATCGTTAATTGAATTGTCCTTACTGATCATTATAAATCCGTATTTATTATCCGTCCAGCATTTTGAGCACAATTCCTTAAACTGTGCATAAGACAGTTCGTAATTAACATGATCGTCGTACAGATGTTTTAAATTAACATCATCTTGTCGAAAAATTACCAGCCAATTTACATTATCTCTCATGAAATATTTGGGAACGTGAGTGTAATATTGGCAGAGGAAGAAACAATCGATATTTTATGCGTACCCATACAGAAAATGTCTCTGATATTGTTTTGTTTTTCGCAATCTACATCGTCAAATATCATTATGGAATTTGGTAACGCGTTTTCCGGAGCTACGACTTCGTCATGTTCACTGAAAGGAAAATATTGCATACCATCTAGAGATTCTAGAAATTCTTTCAAAATTTTATACTTCGATTGGTTGAGTGATTTCGAATAGACGTATACATTTTCGAATCTCGTTTCATTAGGATGAGTGGTGAGAGCAAGTAGACAGTTGGTTTTACCACAATTCGATGGACTACAAAATACAGCACGTATACTGTTTGGAAGTAAATCTCCATGACGTTTTATCCTTTTTTCTGGCTCCACGATAGTATCAAAGTTTACTATAGGAAGTTTACAAGTTTGTTCTTTGAAATCCATGTGAATGCTACAAGATCTCGAGCAAGACTGTTTGTTCATTTTACTATAAATAGAGAGCTTAAATACTTTTTGTGATTCAGTTACGATTCAACTTTCGAAGAGTGATGATCGTTCATAGACAGCGACAACCACGAGGTTGTGGTCTCGTTAATAAAAACATAAATAAACTTCCATTCGAACTTCATTTAACTGGGTATCAGTATTGCGGACCTAGCATTAAATTATCTAAACGTTTGTTCTAAACGTTCAGCTCGAACTGATCCAGGCATCAATCTACTCGATAGAGCTTGCAAGACGTACGATATAGCATATTCGCAAGATCGTGAAAATCTTGAAGCTAGACACAACGCAGATAAAATATTAGCCGAATGAGCTTGGGAACGAGTTAAGGCGAAATACACACCTGTAAGTGAAAAGATGGCTACCTACACCATTACAAATGTAATGAATCTAAAAAGGAAACTTGAAATGGGTGTGAAAAAAAAATAAAAAAGTCAAAGGTGAATTTAAACAATATTGTTAAGGCTGCTTCTAAACTATGATAAAGAACAAAAATGCTCGTAAAGTTATTCGTTCTGCTTTAGAAGGTGCTCGAAAAGCTATTAAAAAGGCTGGTGGTAAAAGGAATATAATTGTTTTGTGAGTTTTGGCGGTGCCATCGAAGGTTGGTGGGTTCCTGCCATTTTTAGTGCCTATGTTTGCAGGTTTAAGCGCTATCGGTACGTTAGCAGGAAATGCTGCAGGAATAGCAAAAGCAGTCAACGATGCTAGTGCAGCTAAGCAGCAATTACAAGAGTCTTCAATTACAGATATAGCTCTTGGTAAAGGTCTCTACCTGAAACCACATAAAACTGGACTAGATCTTCATCTGAAACCATACAAAGCTGGATCAGGTTTGACGTATAAGAAAAAAAATCTTCAAAATAAAATTACCGCAGAGACCTCTTACTGATGCAGATATAATAAAGTACGCGAGGAAGTTAAAGATACCGCACTTTTGGGGAGTATTTATGAGAGATAATTTACCGATAGGTGGCCCTTACTATCGAGAATCAGCTGCCGTAAATCTAGACGATGCTAGTGGACCAGGAACGCTCTGAGTGGCGTATCGCAAGCAAGGAAAAAATGCAATCTATTTCGATAGATTTGGAGATCTTCAACCTCCTTTGGAGTTGCTGACTTATCTGAACGTTGACGATTACTATACTTTTAACTATGGACATCTCTGCCTCGAGTTCTTAGCTAATACCTTATATAAACAGTAGCTTGCTAAAATTCCACTCAGAACGAATCTAGATATCATGGAGAGTTTATTAACGCTCAGTCTTTTCGATACCTCATAAGTATTCGAAGCGCAGTATTTTCCGCCAATTGAATTGTCACCGCATAAAAATTACGTTCTTGGCTTGGTTGAACTTTTAACCTTTAATTCCATACCAAACATTGGACGTAGGTAATAATAAATTTTATTATAGCATATGTATAGATAAAGAGGAAATTACTTTGCCAACAGGCAGCTACGAGAGTCACGACATAGAGATATACCTACAAGAAGTTCTAAAATCAAAAGTTATTTCCATCATTTTGAAACCAAGTACAAGTACACTGAGCAGTACCATATGGTGTTCTCATCCGATTGATTTTCAGCCGAAAGATTCCATTGGAAGATTATTAGGCTTTACGGAACGTGTTCTATTGGAAGATATTACTCATAGTTCGGATCTACCTGTAGCTATTCTCAAAATCAATGCTTTACGAATCGAGTGTAATATTACTAGTAGAGCGTATATAAATAGTGACAGAGTGCACACGATACATGAGTTCTTTTCAGCAGTTCCAGCAGGATATAAGATTATTGAAGTTCCTTCGCAGATAATTTTTCTTCCAGTCACGGTTAGAAGTAAAACTCATTTGCAAGTTCGCATAGTCGATCAAAACGGAAATTTGATTAATTTTCGTGGTTAAATTATCACAATCAGCTTGCAGCTTGAAAGAGGCATAATGGGAATCGTTTACAATCGCAAGAAAGGTAGAGACTATATAAATAAACCGAAATGTCAGTCAGTCATCAATCGTCAGCGAACCAGCAAAGTGCGCAGACCACAAGGCATCCTAACACGGCAAAACATAAACTTTCTAAAAGTTTCGGCTTCAGGGTAAAAGTTGGTGGAAAATAAATTGTTTATTTTTCTGTTGCATAACGAAAAATGGAAGAAATTCTAAAAATACAATCTCCTGTCGCTTTCGATGAGTAGGTAGCACATTATGAGCATGCATGCATATCAACCATACATTGCGTCAGCTTTCAACAACAGCGATGAGATTCGAATAGCAATAGAACATCAAGATTTGTACGTTTTACCGTTGCTCACTGCACGTTTGTCGTAAATTAGTAAAATCTGATGGCACTAGAATAAAAAATACTAATCTATTAAACAATGCAATCTGTCACATGTTTGAAGACATTCGATACGAGTTAAATGCAGTAGAGATTGATCGATGCAAGAGCGTCGGTTTGTCTACTCTAATGAAAGGATGGTTGTCTCTCAGTCTTCACTCAGTCTACTTTGATGTATCTATACCTCTAATTACGATTTTTGGATTTGCCGAAGATTATCAAAAATTTTTAGTAAACGTTAAGCATGAGCTAATACTCACGAGATCGAGAAACGATTCAAATGCAGCGATTCATACAGCACGAGAAGATCCTCCAGTTTTCGAGGTTTTCAAGATTGAATTAACTAAAGTTGAATGGCTCATGCCATACGTCGTAGCTTCAAATGAACAAAAAATCCGACTATTAAATTTTATAGAAAAGAACAGACCGATTACTATGAGTTTCCGAAGCTGGGAACTTCACGAATATCCGGCACTTCCTACTTCATCGAAACATGTCTGGACTGTTAAAACTTCTAATCAGTTGGCGAAACCTCACTTCGTCATCTTAGGATTCCAAACAAATAGAAAAAATCAAAGCATCATCAATGATAGTCGTTTTATCATTGTGATGTGAGCAACGTAAAACTTTTCCTCAATCCACAGAGTTATTGAAATCTTCCTTATGGAAATTTGAACCTCGGCATCATTCGCAATCAGTATGCTCTTCTCTACGATATGTATGCAAATTTTCAAAATACACATTATGAAAAGAATCCAGAACCTATGCTCAAAAAGGCCGATTTTATTGCACACTTACCTCTCATTGTTATCGACTGCTCAAAGCAAAACAAAGCCGTAAAATGTGCTCTAGTTGACGTTCGTTTAGAATTCGAATCAAGAAATAATTTTCCAGACGGAACGTTAACCTATTGCCTAATACTACATGATCGTATTATTTAATATAATCTTATAAGCGGTGATATGAGGAAACTCACGTAAGAAGCAATCATTCAAGAGGTGGTGGTGGGGGAAGGTCTACAAAAGGAGTAGCAGTCAGCCAAAGAGCTCAGTTCGCTTCAAAATGTAGTATGTCGTGGACATGCAAGGTTTTAAATCAACGGACAGCAATTTAATAATCAAGGAATTGGCTATAGCTTCAGATGAGGGTAAACCTCTGCTTGTTCTTTTCGAGGAACTTTTCCTATGTAATCGACTAACAGATAAATATAAACGCCAAAATACATGACTAACGCAGTGCTTTCATGGAATTCCTTGGACCTCTGGAATTATTCCTTACAAGGATGTAGAAAAAATTCTTCGAGAAGTTTTATGATGCTAAAAGAGTCTTCGTAATTGAATCGATATGAAACAAAATGGCTCGAAAGCTTCAAATTCAAATTCGAGATCTTAGATGTAACGGATATAGGTTGTCCACCACTAGACAAAATAAAGTTATTAACCAATTGTACAAATCATCGAGGAGCTTACAAAGCCAGCTGTGCTCTTCATACAGTTCCTCTTTTGAAGAAATTTAACGAGATTTGACGTTCTCCATTATCTGTACCAATGAATTGCTCAACCTTTAGAGGACGGGATGGCTCCTATACGGGCCATGCCCATGATAGACACTTTACCTATGTTAGTTTTGAGATATCCGATATCACATTTACCCAATTTCTATAGAAAATCAAGAGAAATAAAAAATCCCAAATTCCCACCCTCTAAAGATTAAGCTCCTAAGCTATGAAAAAAACGTTTCATTTTTCAAAGCTTCATTCAGTCAATTGTACTCCATCAAGATGGGTTAAAGTGATTCAAGATATGTTCAACTGCCTTCTGAAAGGCAGGATGATTGGAAAGAAGACGATCAAAAGTGGAAACAATGTTCTCAAAACAAAAATTCTTGAACATCGTACTCTAGTTCCGATAAAGGATACGAAAATGTGTCCTTGATATCGACATAGAATACAGATGATGGGCGTTCTGAAAATACTTACAAAACGAAAAAGTAAAAAAATTTGTTTAACGTTTGGAAAGGTAAAAACATATACATGGATGTACCTCACTGATGAGAGTCATGATTGGGGCTCTCATTATGTGTGTAGCCACCTGCATCATTACGCGTCGAGTTAAAACTTTCTGCGCGCCGCCATATTTCGCTTGGCAGTACGAGCTTCCCCCACCGGAAATCCTGGGAGCGTTCTAGACCAGTTCCCCCTCTCCCAAAAACCCAATGGGGCTTCTAGGCCAGCTCCCCCCTCTCACAAAAACCCTACGGGGCTTCTGGACCAGTGGTCTAGAAACCCCATAGCATCCCTACTCGCTTGGTATAAAAGTGGGTATGCTGTTGCCGATCCCAGAAAGTTTAAAAATGTAAATGAAGGTTGTTGCAGTAAAAAAGAAATATTAAGTGATTGCGCCGAATGTGAAAGCTCAGCATTCATAAAATGTGCTCATTGTAACAAAATTCTCTGTTTGACACATTTTTTAGAGAAAAAATGCTGGCATTAAATTAATTGAAACTTAAAAACAGTTATAAGCGAACGACATCTTTTCAATATCATACCTTTTTTAAAATATTGGACCTCGCATAAACTTAACTAATTACACAGCCACAAAAAAAATGTCAAAACCCACGGACCAGACCATGTACACCTTATATTTTTGGGTCGCTGAATCCGAATCCGTGGTCCGTTTGACCCCGTCACCTCTGGGTCAAGGTCATTTCAAGGTCAAATCTACAAAATTAATGGCAACCAAATTTTGACAGTATATACATATGTTTTTGGGGTCGCTGAATCCGAATCCGAACTTCATGCCATTTATTTATTTTTTTCTATACCTTACACGTTTCTCATCAAATTATCGGTGCAAAGGTTTTCTTTTACGTTTTTTCCCAGTATAGTTTAATAATCACTTTTCAATATCCAGCAGTAGTCGGCCCGCATACTAGTATCCCATCTACCTTGATAACGCTTCTCTATTACTTTAACATCTTGGTGAAAACGCTCTTCCTGTTCTTCACTATAATTTCCACAGTTTTCAGGAAAACTATCCAAGCGATTGTGAAGAAAATGTAATTTGTAATTCATTAGGCAACCCATTTTCCCAAAGTTCTCAACCATTTTAGATACAATTACTTTATAATTTGGGCTTCTGTGATTACCCAAAAAGTTTTCAGTACCTTCCTTAAAGCTAAGCCATGCAGCTCTTTCAATGTTTGTCATGGAATTAATAAACTGATCATCAGCCATTTTTCTAATTTCTGGACTATCAAAAATACCTTCTTTACTTGAAAATTTACTTTCCAAGTATTTGAAGTACTGGCTATCTTTATCTAAAGCCTTACCGAATTGTTTCATCACACCAAGTTTTATGTGTAATGGCGGAATGAGAACTTTTTTCGAGTCAACCAATAGAGTAGCTATAACGTTACTCTTTCCGACTTCGAGAGATTTTCTTTCACACAATCACTTGGATAGTTTTCCTGAAAACTGTGCAGATTATGGTGAAGAACAGGGAGATCGTTTTCACCAAGATGTTAAAGTAATGGAGAAGCGTTATCAAGGTAGATGGAATACTAGTATGCTGGCTGACTATTGCTGGATGTTGAAGAGAGATTGTAAAACTACTGAGAAAAAACGTAAAAGGAAACCTTTGCACCGATCATTTGATGAGAAACGTATAAGGTATAGTAAAAAAATATAAATAAATGACATGAAGTTCGGTTTGTTTTACATGAATTTTGTAGATTTGACCTTCAAGCGATCTTCATTCTGAGATGATGGAGTCAAACGGACCACGGATTCGAATTCAGCGACCCCAAAAACATCAGTTTTGACATTTTTTTTGTGTGGCTGTGTTAGTTTTTAAATTACACCAAAATGAAAAAATTAAGCACTACATCTTTGAAATATAGTTAAAAATATAATAACAAAATATCAAAATAAAAAATATAAACAAATTTTTAAAAAATTTTAAAAATTTAAGCTTTTCTTAAACTTTTCTTAAATTTTTTAAAAAATTTTAAAAATTTAAGAAAAGCTTAAGAAATGATGGAGCCACTCTATGTCTCTACGTCCCCAATGGCTCCCCGTTGGATCTATGTAAAGAAGAAATATACATAGAATTTTAGGGTTTACACATCTCAATACGTCAATGTCAAAATATTATCTATTTAAAGATTAATTGTATTCAAATCGTTTGTGAAAAAAATTTAAGTGAGACTTAAATTATTTGATTTGCCATTACATCTAATAATAAAAAAAATAATCTCGCTAATGTTATATTAAATAACTCCATAAGCACAATTTAAAAATTTGCTTGAACCAATATTTGTTATACGTTAAAAGATGATTTAACGATAATTACAAAATTTATAGGATGATTAATTCAAGTTCTACAATAAATATAATGATGATTCATAGAAGAAAATTAAGATCAGAATCGTGTAGTGACCCCAAAAACATATAAAATAGCCATTTTAGTCACAACTATGTAAGGTATTGTTACGAGGATAAAAGAGAAATGAAACAAAAAGTAGCTCGATTTACGTGTGAAAAATTGCGTAAAAAACGGCGAAAATTCATAACTTTGAAGAGTCAACATAAAAAAATATCGAAAAGGTAGGGGTTAGATTAGTCAAATCTTCAATGTGGGTAACACATAGAACAGTTTCCATCTAATAAAACCTCTCCGGGCGCTTATCACTTGGGGACCTTCCCTTCTTAGTAAACGTTTTTAAATCCCCTGGGCTGAACACTAAAATTGAATTTTATGTAACCTATGTCACCCCTTCGAAGGACTGTCACCTTGACGTCGCAACACCCTTCGGGGCAGCAAGCCGCGAAGCCGGTGAAGGGGCCTGAGTCACCAGGGCTGCGGGCCTGGCGCACAG
>JAWWEO010018870.1:0-19746 GCA_035582975.1 Ormyrus labotus | reverse complement strand
AAAATACCTATTTTATACGTAAAATTTTTTAAAATACCTTATAAATAGATATTTAATGTTTTCCATCTCTACCAGGGTATGCATGCATAAATTTAAAGTAGGATCGTGTTATTTTTAGCCCTGTTCACTAAAACATCTTTTGAAGACGGGCCCGCATGCAAGTATCTAAAGTTATGTTTTTAAACAGTGTGCGCAAAATTCGATTTTATGCACTCATTTCATTGCTTTAAGTACTGCATTTTCGCATTATTCAGAAGCGTGCGCATAGTAAATAAATGGAATTTTCCAAAGGCCGTTTAGAAAAATCGTAAATGCTACATGTGCCCAAAGTCTCGCATACGTCTTTTTCAAATTCGACTCCTGCGATAAATACCTTCTTTGCGCACTTGTAGCATAATATACTAGTAGCATAATATTTAGTAAAATTCCAGAGTAAAATTTTGAAATGTTTTTATGAAAATTGATTGTTAAAACGTAGACGAATTGATACTTTTATTCATTTGACTATTCATAAACAGGTTTCAATACTTTTTTTGTGTTTCATTTTTATAAAATGTGATTTTATTTAATTAACAATAATTAGCAATGGTATTAGTAATGTTTCCGCTTCATTTTGGAAAGTTCGTTTGGCTTTGAAATGAGTTCGACCGCATCAACAGTTGGATGCGGCTGCAGTGTGCGCGACGATCAAAAAGGATGATTCGAGGCCATGCTTTTCCCTCCCCGGATTTTAAAGATCTGTAATTGAACAGGCACGGGGCGAGAAAGCAAAAAGGCTTTCTCGCGGACGAATAGCGATGGGCAGCATTTCAAAGCAAAAGGGTGAAAGAGCAGGTAAATGAGCGGGAGAGAGAGAGAGAGAGAGAGGAAATAAACGACTAGTGTTAATCGTCAAAGAAACAAACATGCTATGCTTCTTTTTGAAAAAAAGAAATGAATAATGTAGAGAATGAGAAGAAAAAGGATGGCGAAGAGACGCACTCCGAAGCATAACAAATTAAAGTGTGAAATTTTCCTGTTGAAGCAGAATCAATGCTGAAATTCTAGCAAGAAATTGTTCCAGATTTCAGGTAGATTCCACTCGAAATCGACTAGAATTGCTTCAATTTTTCAGCTCGATTCTAGATGAAATTTAGGTCGATTTTCAATAAAATCCAATTTCAATGAAAAACTTATCCACTTGGAAGTCGAGCTGAATTTCACCAGTGGATAACGACATAAAAATATCTTTATTAATTTATAAAATTGAAAAAATAATTCGTTCTAAAAAAAGAGAAAAATAAAGTAGATAAAAATAAGTGAAAAGAAATTGTTTTTCTAACAGGATTAAATCACAATCTTTTGGATTATTATTATTGGCTTTATCACTTTACTGTAGGGAGTTTCACGATTCAGTATTAATTATATCTACTATATAGAATCAAATAATTACAAGAGATGAAGAATTCATCATATTTGAATGCCAACAATTAATTTTTTGCCATTAAAGTTACGAATGACACACAAGAATATATTTTAACAATTATTAATAAATTCTTTCATTATTTGAATTTCTTACATTTTTTATTACACCTTACAATTAAAATATACCTTACACATGAAAAAGTTTATTAATAATTGTTAAAATACCACAGGAGTTTTTATCCACCATTAATAAGAGAGCTCCTTCCCCTAATTTTCCTAGCTTTCCACATCTCGATTCGAGCCCTGTTAAATTGCTCTCGATGGAAAACACGATTCCATCCCTGTTGAATTGCTCAGATTTGGTTCAGCATGCGAGACCAGTGGCAACTTCTTCGCAACTTTACTGTGTCGCTGTTCGACCAGTACGCCAGCGGGCAGAGACTGCTTCTTTTAATCCTTGGCACATTCACGTCGCATGCTCTGGTGATCCAGGCCATTAAATGCGGCCAACTTTTTCTTCGAGCAGTCCAATGTATTTTATCCCTTCGTTTGAGGCTGCAAAAAAAGTTTATTTTTTACTTTCGGCTTGATGCTTTTGACTTGGTATCGCTGGATTGTCTTCCGGTTTACTTGGCGGATCTCACAAAGAACAGCTTGGCGATTGTCGTGACTTATTTTAGTGCGATCTGTATGCTTTGCGCCTAGCTATAAGATCAAATTCTAGGCATTGATAACACGGTTATTTATCAGCCCAATACAAACTTCCTGTATGCCAACGGCGACCGCAGCTCGGGCTGAAGGGAGGCTGCCCTGTTTCTATCAACGTTTTGCGCTTGCATGATGCATATGGGTGTGTGCCTGTTTTCGTGTACACGCAACTACTTTTAAGCCAAACCAAATAAAAATTCACCAACCTGCTCGATCTCCAATTTACAATAAAACCAAAATCTTTGAATTGCAATATTTTGAAATTGAATAAGTCTACTGACTTTTGGTCTCGCTTATTTGATCAAAAATTCAACATCATATCGTGAAAATAATTTTAGAGTATATTAAATATTTCCTTTTTTTCGCTGATTTGTATGTGTAAGTTCGAATTGTTTTTAAAACACATGAAATGCACAAATTTTAACTTGTAGATTAAGCTAAATTGTTGAAAACTAAAGTTTTCAGGAATCAACATCAAAGTCACTTTTAATTTTTCATTAAAAGAATAGCAGTACAGCACTAAAAGTTGAAAATTATATTTACTAACTTCCTCGGAAAGAGAAAAATGTTTAAATTTGTTGAAGGTGCAGCCCATTGTCCTAAAGCAAAACTAACATGACTTTGATGAGAAGGCAACTCTTCGCTAACTTTCGTAGAAGATTTTGACTAATAAGAAACGAATAGTATTAGAAATATAATTAAATCTAACTGCATGATAACTGCGCTTCGCATAATGTCAGTAACATCAGGCAACTTTGGCACACTGCTGAGAAATATATTTCTGTAACAAGCACTAATCAGTAATCTGCAATTTAAAAGAAAAAATTAATGAAGCACCAAAGAAACGAACCTGAAGAAAACTTGAACCAGACAAGAAAGTTGTTTTAGCCGGACAACTTGAAGATTAATATAGAACTTTAGTATTTACCTGAAGTATTGCTGATTATATGATGGATTATTGTGTATTACTTATCGATACCTTCAAAAAGAAAGTTGTAGTTATTAAAAATACATAAAGCCACTGTTGCATCATTCGCAATTACAGAATGCAATATGTAGAAGAATAAAAATTTTCTAGTAAAAATTACAATAATGCATTTTAATTTCATCACTGTTACGGCCGTTCTAGTATTACTTAAATTGTATTTATGTTTGCCTACTCGCAAAGTATTTGCATTAGAGGGGTGATCGCAAAGGCAACGGGCAATAAACCTTTGCCTTTACTGACCTTCCCCTTCTCGTGCTAATTTCTATTATAAAAGCGGGTCTTTTTGCGAACTCGCTCTCTTCCGTTCTGATCGCGGCGCTGTCCGGGAGCATTACACGCGTTCCGCATTCCTTTTTGTGACGCGCTAGCTTTCATTCATTTTAGCATTATACACTATTTAGCTACAAGCTACTTAATCATTTTTTTACAGTTTTGTTTGAAAATTTATTTTCTAGTAGCACATAGAATTAGAAAATTACATACAAAACAAGACTTTTTTTTAAATTCTCGGATGTAAATCGAAATCTACAGCGTTCCTTAAGTCAGTAGTGCGAAACAGTTCAAAGCCAAAGATCATTCTTCTAATTTAGGAAAGTAGCATGAATAATGAAAATTTTGCAGCTGCTCTTCAACAGCTCTCATTAACGGCTGCATTGAAGTTTTCTCTGCAAGAATGAAATATCAATGTTCGCAGTACCGAAGATCTCGCTCGGCTCGGTAAACAGAAACGTTAACGTAGTCGCCGCACTAAACCTCGTTCGCTCTCCTGGGCAAACTGCGTATATAAATCGCAGAGCTGCAAAAACGTAATCTCTCTTTCGTGAAGACTGGCTGGCCTTTGAATCGACCGCTCAAAGCCCTAACGAACCTCCTGCCTGAAACAAGCGCTTAACGAGAAAACGCATAATTCACTCTCTCTCTCTCTCACTCACTCTGTCTCTTGCTCTCTCTATCTACCTCTCTTCTAAATCACGAATTTTCGTTAAATAAAGCGGGCGTAGGCAAACTCTGTCGGCTAAATGGAAAAACGAAAAGCTTAGGCAACAGAACATTCACTTTCTTTCCTCGTCCCTCATTTTTATCATAATTGTCACCAATTCACTTTCGTATATAACCCTAGTTTAAATGCATTAACCGAGCCCTTTCATCTTCAAACGCCCACACTCTTATGCTTTATTCTCTCTTCCTGTTTTACCCATCCTCTCTCTCTCTCTCTCTCTCTCTCTTGCTCGCTCTTTCTCGCGTAGTCTTTTATAGTGGGACCTCTTTTGCATTCTTTACTTCGTTATCTTTTTGTTTTTTTTTCTACGTGTATTTTTATCCATTTTTTTACTTTTTGTAATCTCGCACGTTTCACTTCTTTGACTACTTTGTACACCTTATTCTATACTCTGTTTATATTACCGACTACATATTTCTTTGAATGCATTTGAATAAACTTGAATTTCAAATTTTGAAATCATTTCGAAATTCATGTTAGATTCTCATTTAATTTTTCATGATAATTTATGTTTTAACGGTCGTAATAAAATAATTAATTTTTAAAAGCTTTAACTTAATTCAATTTTATCTTAATTATTATGCATTGTAGTTATAAATATTATTTAAACATTTCTGGATTAAAACTAAATAATTTTCGTTTGTTTTGTAAACGGTTTATTATGCTTTCTTATTTGGAGAAAAATTAAACAAAAAATAAAAAAATAGAAGTAGTGCGCATCCAATAATCAGTGAAAATGGAAAAGCTTGACGATATGATACAGACAGACGGCTCAGAGAAGTTACAAACCAAGAATTAATTCGAGATTATCAGTTGCCAAAGTCAAGGAGTATTCCAAACAGAAGAGCTACTCGAGATCATCTCACAGCCGCAACTGCAACTCGATCAAACAACCTCGATAAGCACAAGCCAGATACAGGTAAGGGAACTAACTGGCAAGTAAAAACTTTTTATAAAAATTGGAAAGATATAACGTCTGATAAGCTCATCCTTTAATACATGAAAGGTTACAAAATCCAAATTCAAAATACACCAACTCAAAATCAACCAATTGAAAGAAATTGATCTTATAAAGAAATAACATACATAAATGTAACAATTTCAAGGCTTTTAGACATTCGCGTTATCCAGCAGTGAGAAACAGCTGATGAAAAGTTGTTTAGAATTATTTTTTGACGTTTAAATCCGAAAGAAGTCACAGATTCATTCGAATTTCAGGTAGTTATATCCAATTGACTATTAATGATAAGAATGAGATAAAACTTTACACAGTGGTAGATTAGTGTATAAAAACGGTATAGTTCAAATTTTGGACAGATTAGTTGCTTCTGAAGAGAGAAATTAATGTTTCAATTTTTAGCGATTTAACGCGCTCTTATGCGGAATGGGATTTTTTCGTTCTTTAAATTACGATATTCCAGCAATTGACGACATTTGAACGAAATTTTTTAATCCAGTAGAAAAATCTTCAACCATTTGTAACGTTGCGGCCCGGCGCGACACCGCGCCGGTTCTCCGAATCAATGTCACTACAACTTTATTTATAACCCAGAGAATCCATCTCTGGGGAGGCCGATCGAACGGAGTTACCACAGCCGGGGTGCTGCAGCCGAACACGTCGCGCGATAGCACGATTATGTAGAAAAAACGCGAAGAGGTATTTCCCTTACTTACGCAGCCCTTTTGCTCTCCTGCTCTCTTTCCCGGCTATGCCGGATGACGTCCACCTGCTCACACTAGGCGAGGGCGCGGAGACCTCGTTCACCGCTTCAGCTGGTGGTTGGCGAGAGCACGAGGAGGCTACCCGCCGCTCGAGCCCACTGTCCCTGGATATATAGTGTTCCACGCGTCCAGTAATACCGTGGAGGCGAGCGCTTCTCTCTTTCTCTTATTGGTCAAAGATCATAACACAAGTGGCCCACTTACGCCACTTTATTCGTAAGGGCTTAGTACGACCAATGCCCCTCGCGCGCGTATGCAAAGCTGCTTTCGCGCCATTAACTTTTCTTCCTATTAAAAAAATCGAGGTGGAAATCGAGCTCGATTACCAGCTCGAATCCACCTTGATTCGACTCGGATTTTTCCTTGATTTGCCTTTAATCCAGCTCGATTTCCAGCTCTATTTCGAGGTAGATTGCCTCGATTTCGACCTCAATTTTAAACTGGAGTTGCCTCGATTTCCACCTCGATTTTAAGCTACAGTTGCCTCGATTTCTACGTCGATTGTAAGCAGAAACTGGCTCGATATTCACCTCGATATCGAGCTGGAGTTGCCTCGACTTCCACCTCGATTTTAAGCTGTAGCTGCCTCGATATTCACCTCGATATCGAGCTGGAGTTGCCTCGATTTCGAGCTCGAATTGCCTCGATTTCCACCTCGATTTGGAGCTAGATTAGCCTCGAATTCTAACTTGATTGCGAGCTGGATTAGCCTCGAATTCCACCTCGATTTCCAGCTCGATTCGCCTTGATTTCCACCTCGATTTCGAGCTGTAGCTGCCTTGATATTCAGCTCGATTTCGAAGTGGATTGGCCTCGATTTTCTCCTAGATTCATAGCTCTATTCGCCACGATTTCCACCTCGATCTCGAGCTCGATTCGCCTCCATTTCCACCTCGTTTCCGAGCTCGATTCGCCTCGATTTCCACCTCGATTCCGAGCTCGATTCGCCACGATTTCCACCTCGATTTAGACTACAATTTTAAAGTGGAGTTGCCTCGATTTTCACCTCGATTTTAAGCTAGAGTTGCCTCGACTTCCACATCGATTTTAAGCTGTAGCTGCTTCGATTTCCACCTTGATTTCAAGCCCGATTCGCCTCGATTTCCACCTCGATTCCAAGCTCGATTCCCCTCGATTTCCACCTCGATTCCGAGCTCGATTCGCCCCCATTTCCACCTCGATTCCGAGCTCGACTCGCCCCGATTTCCATCTCGATTTCGAGTTGTAGCTGCCTCGATATTCACCTACAGTTCGAGCTGGATGTCCCTCGATTTCGAACTGGATTAGCCTCGAATTCCACTTTGATTTCGAGCTCGATTCGCCTCGAATTTCACCTCGATTTCGAAGTCAATTGGCCTCGATTTTCTCCTAGATTCATAGCTCTATTCGCCACGATTTCCACCTCGATCTCGAGCTCGATTCGCCTCCATTTCCACCTCGATTCCGAGCTCGATTCGCCTCGATTTCCACCTCGATTCCGAGCTCGATTCGCCTCGATTTTCACCTCGATTTTAAGCTAGAGTTGCCTCGACTTTTACCTTGATTTTAAGCTGTAGCTGCTTCGATTTCCACCTCGATTTCGAGCCCGATTCGACGCGATTTCCACCTCGATTCCAAGCTCGATTCCCCTCGATTTCGAACTCGATTAGCCTCGATTTCCACCTCGATTCCGAGCTCGATTCGCCTCCATTTCCACCTCGATTCCGAGCTCGACTCGCCCCGATTTCCATCTCGATTTCGAGTTGTAGCTGCCTCGATATTCACCTACAGTTCGAGCTGGATGTCCCTCGATTTCGAACTGGATTAGCCTCGAATTCCACTTTGATTTCGAGCTTAGTTCGCCTCGATTTCTACCTCGATTCCGAGCTCGGTTCGCCTCGATTACCACCTCGATTTCGAGCTGGATTAGCCTCCATTTCTACCTCGATTCCGAGCTCGATCCGCCTCGATTTCCACCTCGATTCCGAGCTCAACTCGCCTCGAGTTCCACCTCGATTTCGAGCTGGATTAGCCTCCATTTCTCCCCCGATTCCGAGCTCGATTCGCCTCGAATTCCACCTCGATTTCGAAGTCGATTGGCCTCGATTTTCTCCTAGATTCATAGCTCGATTAGCCTCGATTTCCACTTCGATTTCGAAGTGGATTAGCCTCGAATTCCACTTTGATTTCGAGCTTAGTTCGCCTCGATTTCTACCTCGATTCCGAGATCGATTCGCCTCGATTTCCACCTCGATTCCGAGCTCGATTCGCCTCGAATTCCACCTCGATTTCGAAGTCGGCGATTGGCCTTGATTTTCTCCTAGATTCATAGCTCGATTCGCCACGATTTCCACCTCGATTAGCCTCGAATTTCGAGATGAAAATCGAGGCGAATCGACCGGGAAATCAAGGTGGAAATCGAGGCAACTCCAGTTTAAAATCGACGTCGAAATCGAGGCAATCCACCTCGAAATTGAGGTGGAAATCGAGCTGGATTCGAGACAAATCGAGGTGGATTCGAACTTGAAATCGAGCTCGATTTCCACCTCGATTTTTTCTATAGGGCTCGACGGGCAACTCGCTACCTTCCAGCTTTATCGCTCCTTGGGATTTTTTCTTCTTGTTGTCAACATTTACAGCGTCGCCTTTATTACCTTTGAATTTCTTTTGGTTTTGTTTTCGTTTCGTTGTTTGATTAACACCTGCTTTTATTTTCCTTCCTTTCTTACTGTGAGTGAGAAGATTAAAATTGCATTCGAAAATATTAATGTTCTTCTATTAAAGATCATAACACAAGTGGCTCACAGAGACTTTCGCCGCTCTGTTTATAAGGTCTTAGTACGACCAATACTCTTCGTGCGCGCATGCTAAGCTTATTTTTGCAATGCTGCTTTGGCGACATTTACTTTTCTAGACGGACATCTCGCTGCCCTCCAGCTTTTTCGCCCCTTGGGATCTTTTCTTTTTGTTCTCAATATTTACAGCTTCGTCTTTATTCCCTTTGAATTTCTTTTGTTTTTTTTGTTTTTTTTTTGTTGCTTTGTTTAATTAATACCCAGTTTCTGAGCATTTCGCTGTCCTCTAGTTTTTTCGCTCCTTGGGATCTTTTCTTCTTGTTCTCAAAATTTACAGCTTCACCTTTGTTATCCTTAAATTTCTTTCAGTTTTTTTGTTGCTTTTTTTAATTAGTACCCTGTTTCTGAGCATCTCGCTGCCCTCTAGCTTTTTTACCCCTTGGGATCTTTCCTTATTGCTCTGAACATTTACAACTTCGCCTTTATTACTTTTGAATTTTTTTTTGTTTTGTTTTCATTTCATTGTTTGATTAACACCTGCTTTTTATCATTACTAACTCAATAACTGTATAATTATTTCTTCTCCAATAAGTTGAAGATGGTTATACTTCAAATGCATGATGTTTAAAGCAGCATAATGTCTGTGGCATAATGTAACACTGCCACACTGCTAAAAAGTGCAAATCTATAATGGCACTTAAAAATTACACTTTTATAATAATATTTTAAACACAACACTATCAAAAAATACCAAAAAGTACAGCCTTATGTTGGCTTAAGAGTAGGACCTGAAACAGAAAAACGAAAGTTCTTTTTAGCTTGACAGCTTGAAATGATAATGGAACTTTAAAATTTACCTGCTTTGAAGTAGTAGCGTTGTGTCAAGGAGTAGTTTCTTTGAATACATTAAATGATTTTACACTTTGCTTCAAAGAATAAACAATATAGTTAACCTCAGCGCACACTTGAGGCAAAATATTAGGACTAAAAAGCGATTAGCTGACAAAACGCACAGCCTGCGGCGACTGTGGCGACACGAACTGAAGCGCGATGAGCATGCTCAATTCAAAATTTCAAAATTGAAATTCTTTTATCAAATTAACCAAAATTAGTAAAGCACGATAAAAAAATGTTTGATAATGTTAAAATCATAATTAAACTATTTTACAGTGATTTATTTAGCAAATATTAATTTAAATATTTTTAGAAACGCATTTTAAGCCGTAATTTTGAAAATTTTTTAAATTTGTGCATGAAAATTTTTTTCTAAGTTTTGGATAAAGTATAGAATCAAAAAATCAAATAAAAAAATTGATATTTTGAAATTTTTTCGGTATAAAACCCCCTTAATGTGGATTAATTCGATTAATTGAGTCGTAAATCACTTAAGATAGTTTGGGGATCACCTTTTGATCTACCTTTTGATCAGTATGTAACAAATTTGAGAGTATATGAACACTTTTTCAACTTTTAGGCCATGACCAGGTACTCTCTAAAGTAGAATAAATGAAAATTAACTTATTCGAAGCGTATATGCCCTTTTTCGCCATCTGAAAAGCCTTCCACGTGTAATAAGTGAATAGTCATTTATTGAATAAGTGAAAAAGTGTTACTTAATACTGTGGTTCAATACATAATACATAAAGAGGCTTATTTTTTATTTACAACAAATAATAGTAGATTATGCAACAAGGGGCAAAAGTAGAAGATTTTTCCCGCGGGTGAGTGTACTGCCTGAACGAGAATATTTTGCGCGAGGATGCGTTTACTGCCCGAGCAAAGCGAGGACAGTAATCACCCGAGGAAAAAATATTCTCGTAAGGGTAGTATAATTACTCAAGGGATAAATCTATTTTTGCCTCGTGTTGCATATAGTATTTTATTCCACTTTCGACCGGAAAGGCCACTTTTTGGTTCTGAAAAGTGGGGTCGAAACAACTTCTTATTCTGAAAATTTTCAAAAATTTTTGAAAATTTTGATATTTTTGATATTTTTGAAAATTTTGATATTTTTGAAAATTTTGATATTTATGAAAATTTTGACAATTTTTGGAAAAAGTTTACTTTTGCCCCGCAAAATTTTACTTTTGCCCCGTTAAACTAGTTTTCGGGGAAAATATGCGACTTTTGCCCCGCTTATCAGGGACAAAAAGTGGGTTTTTCCGTCGGGTGTGGAATAAAATAACTTTCCACGTAGCACTTACATTACAAGCTTAAGGGTAGGGTATACTCATAAAAAAAATTCTTTATTTTATTTTTTACATCTACAGAAATGTAACTATGTTTTAGTTACATACAAGTAGAGAAAGAAAAAAATTTTCAGCCTATTTCAATCAAATTTGAAAGAGTTTTCCTTTAAAAAGTAATCAAAAAAGACCTTTTTTGAAAATGTATCCTACCGGGCAAAATTTAAGATATCACCAAAAAACTGAAATTTTTTAATACGTAGTACCAAAACTTAGAACTTCTTGTTTGTTTTTGTTTCTAAACTCAAAAATACAATTTTAAGACCATTTCATGTCTGCGAAACATTAAAAAAGTGAAAAAATGCTCTATTTTTAACAATATATTTATCAATAAAAAACTGAGAAATTATTTTAAGAACAAAACCAAACTTGAATTTTTTGTAAACATAATCACCAATCTGTGTGTACAGTTTCAGCTGGGTCGATGCGCTGAGCTGAACCGCTTAAGTACTTTCGACGCGTCAGTCTTTCCGCGAGAGCTGCCGATACGCCGCTGCGCCACCTAGTGGCCACTCTCGAAAACACACTTTCCGCAAATTCTGCACAATGTTACCAAATTGCTATGTTCCATAGTAGAATTTGTTATGAACGTAGCAAAAATCCTCATAAAATATTGTACCGGCTATTTTTTCAACGTAACAGTAATTTTGATAGGAAAATATAGTATTTTTTACAAGCAATGTTACCAAAATTACTATGTACCCTAGTACTGTTTGTTATGAACATGACAAAAATTCTGATAAAATCAGTCTATCTTCTTTTTCCCATCGAACATAACAATTTTTATTAGATTTTATTTTAAAGATTGCAAAAGTATTTCTCTGCGTGCAGAAATCCTCTTGCCCATACTCCACGAACCGTTTTCGGATCTAAGGCTTTTTGTCCACCGTCCTTGCCTCTTTGTCGTCTATCTTGTCTGCCGTAGCTCGAGTATCTTCGTCCGTTTTTCCGTTGCAGCTTCTTCCCACTCAACGATCGTGCTTTGCTCGTATATTCTGTTACGCCCGGCGGCGAGTAGATCGATAGGAATTACCCCTGCAATCACGAATACCGCATTTTCGGATACGCGATTCTTAATGCGTCACCACCCTTTGAACAATTTTTATGACGTTCGTCCATTTCCCAGTTTTCATCGCATCGGCCCACACTTTGGCCCCATACAGTAAGATTGAGTGGCTCGTCGGTAGTCTCCGTAAATTTTGTCTAAATAAAAATAGAATAAAATTAGAAATAGCCTCCCGAAACTATATTTTAAATGAAAATAAGTAATGTAGATTTTACTGACGAACAGAACGAAGAGTACGAAAAGTAATTGTAATAAAAAAATTGCATTAATTTTACTACAAATGGGTGATTGTTGATCAAATCGAGCGTACGAGGGGGACGGAGATAAAACAGAGAGGAAGAAATAGAGTAGCGCGTGCAGACGCCGATTAAATGCAGAGAGCCCGGCGTTCTTCATAATTTAGTAACGCGGGCTTTGCTTTTGGCGCGCGAGCTGCTCTCCAGCATCCCTGGAATGCCTCGAGCTCTTCATCTCTGTCTGTCAATAGTCTGGCTCAATCTGCCCTCTCGTTCCCTTCTCGCGCAACCTGCGATACCTGCATTTTTTACAATATTACCCGCCGAAAAAATGAATAATGCCATAACGAAATTTCGGACTGTGGCTGCTGCACTAATTTATAGTAACAAGTTTTTTTAGAATACTGCTGTACTTTTATGAGGCTCGTTTCATGTTTTACGCAACCCTTTACTTTTTAATTTCATTTAAACAGTTTTAATGCATTCGGAAAGTACAGGTAACATATATTTCATATTTTCTAATTTCATTGTTTACAATTTCAAAATTAATTTTCAAGATTACAATTTTTGTACTAAAACAAATATTATAAAAGTAAAAATGAAAGCATAAACTCGATTTTGTTTCCCTGACGCAGGCATCAAACTGCGCAAGTCTTCGCGGCGTCAGTAAGCCGTAGGGCTGATCGCGCTGGATCAGATAGTATACAGTTGCCGATTGAAAAATTCGACTTAATCGTGAAATATTAACGGTCGTTGTCTTTTCTGCTCGGAAAAAATTTATAGCAAATTTTCAGAAAGATATTTTGCAAAGTTATTTTGTTAAAAAAGGCAATATTAAATCGATAAGGATTGTTTGCACCGAAGTTATTGATTAAGCAAAATAACATTTTTGTAAAACGTTTTCGCTTACAACAGAATTTCTTTGCAGAATTTCTCATGGTTCTCTTTTGCATTGAACAACACACCGAGAGAAAAGATTTGGCAAATATTACAAAGTTTAACTGATATTATAGGCGCAAACTATAGTAACACGATAACAGGCTATGAAAAAGAACCTTTTATCATACTTTTAAAAGTTTTTACTAATCGCGCTATGGATATTAACTTATAGAAAAGGAATAATTATAAGAACGTTTAGTGAAAATATACAGATTATATATATTCCTACATTAACTTTTGATAGGATAATAAAAATTGAATGAAGCAGCAGTACTGATGAAAATAGAGAAAAACAATTTATTTCCACTATTTATAATAATTGTTACTTTTATCACTTGCCTTGATAATGTGTATTGAAAAAATCTATGAAAAATGAGTACACTTATTTGATTATTCTTGTTTTTTATTATTCTTGTTAAAATCGTTTTTTCTTAAATTTAATTCAAAATCTTATGATTAAACAAGTCATATTAATAAAAGCACAATAGTTTAATAGAATTTAATAGAATTTTGAAATGACGAGACGATCATTTACTATGACTGCCTTTGATTCAAAATTGTATTAAATTATTGGGCTTTCATTAATATAACGAGTGCAAGAATGACTTATAGATCTACATGACCACACACCATATCGAGCTTGATAAAGATAGTAAATATAATCATCAAATAAGTGTTACTCATTTTCCATCGATTTTTCCAATCTATATTTTCACTATTTTTAACATAAAAATCCTCTTTCTCTCCTTGCATCCGAACTCTAGCTCGTCCCGATGCCAGGGAGCTGCAACCACTGTCGCGATGCGCGGCGTCTCCCATTACCTGTATACTCCCTATAGCGCCGCTTTGTGCGTTCCGGCGCGATTGTGTGCGTTTGTGTGCGCGTGAAAATGTTCAGTGCGACAGAAGGGGGAATGAGAAATAAATGCGAGATTTACAAAATTAACACGAAAATTATACTAGAAAGTTTTGCAATTTTGACGAGAATGGTTTGAGGGTTCTTAGTATACCCTCTGAACGCACCTCGAGTTGTGGTTACGCGTCTGCGCGATTTGATCTTTTGCGACGCTCGTTAAATTTTTTTCTTTTTCGTTTGACGACAGCTACGCAAAAAAGAGAAGGTAGTCAGGTTACATATATGTAACATTATCATCAAATGAGTATTACTTTCTACTAAAGCGTTGGATTTAAATTTATAATAAAAACTTGAAGAATGTTTTTTTCAAAAGTGTATTTTCCTTTTTCTTCCCTTATTAATTAATAAATATTTTTATTTTCATTTCATACATTAAAAAGTTATTACTTGCTATTTATTTATTAATAAAATTACGAAAGTTATTCAATTCGTATTGAATCTCCATTAATCTTTACAAAACCGATAGCTGGCGGAAGAATGTCTGCAAATTAAACATCAGTTACTATATATAAGTCCAGCGATCTTCGAAAATGCATATGTAAGCAACGATGTGCGAATCATTAGCGAATATCTGTATTAACATTGAGTTATCAACAACTTATAAAAACGATTACATACAGCACAACAATTTTAAAGCAAATATTATTATAATATAGCCATCATATTATTTGCACGGTTCAATTTCATAATTCAAGCAGAAGATTTCAGTAGAAAATTTCAGTTTAGTAACATTTTGGAATTAAAAATAATATTTTAACTTGAAGTATTTCAATTAAAAATTACAAAACAATATGATAAGTGAAATTGTCATGTTAGAAAAGTTAATAGGCTGCTTTGTAAAATTTTCAAGAATTGCAGTTACCAAGTTACTAGACTGCATAGCAAACATTCAATGACCTTTAGTAATTTTTCCCAAACTTTTTCTGTCCATGGCATTATAATTAAACGTTACAATAAATTTAATAAAGAATGTAATTTTTATGAAATTGTAGCTTATATGCAAGCCATGTATGAATTACAACGGCACACAAAAAATAACAAATAGTCTGTGCGGTAGACTATAAAATTACTATAGCTATATGTATATTGATCTGCTAAACACGAAAATGACCTTAATTTTTATCTATCCCAGAGGGATTTTGAGAATTTTAAAATATAAGGTAAAGCGGGGGAAGATGCCAGCTTGGGGAAGACACCGCAACTCAAGATGATTTTCTTTGTTTGTAAAAAAGTCGCAAAAAGTGCTTCATAGATTTGTTTATTATTTTCTTATTCAGTCACCTAAATACTTCAGGATTTTAGCATCATTACCAGTTTCTTTTCGAGCAGAATCGAAACTGGTAGCTCTCGATCTAAAATTTGCAACAAATTGAAACATCATTCTTCAAGTTTTGGTTTGTAATATCATTAAAAAAAAATATGTTAATTAGATAATTTAATAAACTTTAATAGAACACCACCATTAGAAGGTAAGAAAATAATCTTTTTTAGATTAAATTCATTTTTTTATTTTACAGCCAACTGGGGGAAAATGCTACAAAAAAGGGTGTGTTTTGTTAAAAAACATTAAAAGTATTTATCGAGTGAAAAAAATAATTTAATGTAATTATATTTTCAAGTTTAATACAAGTTAAATCTTGTTTGTAAGTATGTGACATCTTCCCTTCATAACTTTCACGTCATAAATTTAAATTATTGTTAATTATCAATTAATGGAATTTTTTTCAAAGAATTGTTATGTATTTATTAGTCTATTGTGCTCTTTGTATATTTCAGTTATAAAAATGTTATTTCATTAATTTTTGAAATATTTATTTCAATTTTTTCCTTAAGTATGGCATCTTCCCCCGCTTTACCTTAATGCTTATTTTCAAGATCACAAAATATTTTCTATTGATTTGGTCCATGGCATTGCATATACAAAGTGCCTGTTGTGACGTTTAAATTACGTTTTGAGTTTCATCGATATATATTTTTTCTTCTAAGATAATTTAATATTAAGTAAATATAATTTTTAATTCACTTCACATTTAGATATTTTCGTACTTTTACACTCGTATTTTATAAACTAATTTATTTTAAACTAGTATATCTTGAAGAAAAAAATAAAATAAAATTGAAAAGGCGATTTAAAGATCACGGAAGGTTTGCTATACAACATCATAGACCAAATCACTAAAAAGTACTTTTTCACTTTGAAATAAGCATATTCTCAATTGGTTGAAGATGAAGATATCTCAAAATCCCGCTGCGGTAGACCAAAACTGTATTAAGTAGTTTAGCCTATCGCACAGAGCACTTTCGTGTACCTGTTACTTACACAGAATTAACATTTTTATTGAAAAATGTAAGTTAAACTTTAAGTAATTCACAAAGCTATAATATGCGGCATAATTTTTAGTTAATACAAGAGCTTAAAATCATCTTGATTAACGAAACACAAATATTGAAGTTCCTTGCTGAATCGTAACGTAGTGACTAATATTAACTTTAAAAGATCGTATGTACAATTTGCTTGAAATAGATTCCGTATCTAATAACTAACCCTCTTTGATGAATAAAAGGAATACGCATTATTAACAAATTAAAGATCATAGCTTACCATCTCGCCCTCTTCGAACTGCTAATAACTAATGAAAAGAACTCATTACACTTCCCGGTATAAAATCGACAATTAATTTGTACGAGATATGCTCGTTTGTTACAGGAGCTTTAGTGTGTTATAAAATCAAAAGCCATCCCTATTGAAAAAATGTTATAAAGCCCAATAAAATCCCATTGATCCGGGTACAAATGCTCGCGTTAAACACTATTAAATTAAACAAGGTACAATTTTATAAGGGCTTTACCGATTGTAATGAAAAAAATCTTGTAAAGTCCAATGGAATCCCATCGATTCGGCTGCAAATGCACAGATTAAATCTTGTAAAATACATTTTATAGGAATTTCCCATTAGGGATGAGTATATAACAATAATTAAATGTCGTTAGAAAACGTAAATTATATAATTTTAATTTTTGAACCATTATTAATGCAGCGCTTTATTATTGAATAAAATAGAATGTAGTTGCAATGATGACTGCGTGTAATAGCTAACTTTGAATTTTAATCAGATGAGAATACGCCACTAACCCCTTTCTCGGCGTGCTAAGCAAAATCAGCAGCAGGTATAAAATTTCTTTCCGGCACGCCGAGGCGGGGGAAGGCGAGACTCGAAAATTCGGGCGCGCAAACATATAAACATCCCTTCAATACCGCCCGAGTCGTGGCGCACAAACAGACTTGGTTTATTGCGCCCTTTACCGGCCTTCGTCTTCCGCGATTAAGCCCCGACTTTTCCGGAAAGCGCCGCGGCAAATGAAAATTGAATGTGCATAGCGAGGAGCAGCCGCGCCGCCGTGGATTTCGTAATGGAAGGAAACCTCTGCTCCAAGTTCTCTCCTCTAATTATGCGAGAAGATATTCTAAAGTATGACAGTTAAATTTAAAGAGAGAGAGAGAGAGAGAGAGAGAGAAACGGACGGGAAGATAAAAGCTGCGCAGCGTCTTCTTGCACATTTTTCAAATCGATTTCCGTGGAGCCGTCCGTGAATTTGTCCGTTTAATATAACTATAAAGAACTTCGATTTAATTACAGACAATTACGGAAGATTGCGCTCAGTATTGTAATTATCCTCGCCGTTATTTCACGTTCAATGAGCATTATACATTTCGAGCGCTTATAACAATTTCAAAATTCCAAAATATTCCCAGCTTAATTATAGCGAGCAAATACTTTTTTTTTTCCCGAGGCATCCCCGCCGCGCCCCGGCAAAATTTTACCGTGAAATTTTGAGCGAGAGCACTCGAACCGCGCATAGCGCCGAGCGGCCATAGTTTTAGGGGCTCGAGGAGCTTTGAATTAATCTTTTTTATTCGTCCACCCCCCGCCCCCTCGTTCCCCCGACCCCTCCGAAAAGTGAAAACATTCACCGCGGCAAGAAGAGCGATTCGAACGAGGCGCATCGGCGATTATATTTGCGAGAGCTGCGAAATTAAATAAAAGCCCCCCGCCCGAAATAATGATTCCCAAAGCTTGTGTGCCTGGCCTAAGCTAATGAGCTTTTGCGCATAGGCCGTACCTAATAACGATGAATTTCTGCGAAATAATTCGTGCGGACTGTCGAAAAGTATATTTCTATAATCAGATTACAGGCTATTAATGGATGAGTGCTCCGAAGCAACATTTGAATAACAATTATTTGTTTCAAGAGCGCATATACCCTCGAAATGTAAATTTCCGATTATAACCGATAATTATGAAGAAATTGCATTTACAATGACGAAACGATATTGCGGGTACAACAAATGTAGAATCTGTTTTCCGAATTCAATTCGATATTGTACACGCAGACGCGCGGAAAAAAAATATCAAAAGCACCCAGATTGAAAATGTTTTCCGAGACCGAAGCAGCGGGTAAAGCTTCCTTCCGCTGCAAGGCCACAATAAAATTTGCCTCTCTCCGCACTCTTTTTACCGTCCGATCGACGCGGTGAAAGTTCGCCAATTAGAACGTTTTCGAGTTTTCGGTAAATAACAGTGTAATGGAATTACAATTGCAATTCTCTCAGCCGGTGGATCCGAGCTTCCGGCGAGCGGAGAGGACGACGGAGGTAAACGTTCGGCGTAATTTCACCTAAATATACAATCATCCTGCCTCTCTTACGCGTCGAGGAGACGCGCATTATAAAATGCGCGAGCGAGAGCGGGAGCGCCGAGTTTTATTTGCGCGCGTCGCTAACAATCGCCCAAGACGAAACTCAACTTTCTCTCCCCGGCGACGACGTTTTCCGCGCGAAAGATTGTCTGGTCGTTGCGGGTCTGAGAAGCTTTTCGCCGCGGTGTTATTGCGATACTGATCAGTCGTTACTCTCGCGGCTCCCTGCGATATTTTTCTGCGGCGACGTTTGTTTAACTGCAAAGTTATTGAACTGATATGGTTTTTTTGGTCAATATGCTTTTTGTCACCGCGCGACAGATAAGCTTCAACGAAATTTCTTGAGATAAACAAAGGCAATTTCGTTTTGTCAACGATGTCGGCAACCGCGCATCGTGAAGTGTACAGCTCACAGAATTACAATCAAAGAGCACCCTGGTAGAAATCTCAATCCAATTTTTAGATCGTTAATAGGTATTTTTAAATGGCATCATTAACAATAACGAAAAAAGGGAGAAAAAGATCCTACTTTTCGACCATCAGTGAAACGCTTTGTCCGGTCATTTTGAAGCATTTAATGGGTTAAAAAATAGAACAAATTCTGTAATTTATATTTTTTCAGTATTTCCAAGCTTATTACATTAGCCATTTTAGATACCTCTAAAAAATCTAAGAACTGAAGTGAGAAAATATGACGATGAGGCGAAATTCAAATTTTATTTTCTCACGGAGGAAAAATTATTAACGTTTATTAGTTTAACCTGTGTTTGTTTGAATTTTTATAAGTTATTCACAATACTTCTTAAAACATCACTAGATAAGTGAAAACAAGAACTGCAATTTAACAAAAATAAGTGTGGTTACGTTAATTCCATTAAATGCTTCAAAATGACCGAAAAAAGCATTTCATCACAGCCTAAGAACAAGCCATTTTTCATACCTATTTTCCGAATTTAAAATTTTATCAGGGGTATAACCCTGGTAGAGATAAAAGTATCAAAATTGGCCAGGAAAGTAAAAAATAGGTATTTTTAATTCCTAGTTACCTA
>JAWWEO010018869.1:0-19746 GCA_035582975.1 Ormyrus labotus | reverse complement strand
ATGATTCTAACATTTTCAAAAAAAGCTTAAAACAGACGGAAGAAACAGTGACTGTACAGGTTTCTGAGCCTGATTATATAATGCAAGACCTGGCAATGGACTGGGTGTCCGGAAACATGTACTACTCAAAATGTTCGCAAATCAGCAAAGATGACCACAAACTACTGGTCTTCAGCATTTCAAAGCCGATTTTTCAGCGTACTCTGCTTTCTATCAAGTATCGTAGTAATTTCGGATTGTATGGTTGCCCGTATTCCATAGTCGTAGATTCTATTCAAGGCTCGCTTTACTTTACAGCTGGAGAAGAAAGCGGGAGGTATTTATACAAATTAACAATCTCTGGCTCCAGATTGAGTCGCATAGTCAAGAATATTCCATTTGTTCACGAACACAGATTGTTAGCCATGGATAATAGGCAAAACGCTATTTACCAAATCGAAGCAAACAGCAACATGTATGTTACAATCAAAAGCACAGTCCTGGAGATCAATTATCCTTCGAATGAGTTCTCCGTGCCTTTAAGCGATGCAAAGACTATTGATGTACAACAAGATTGGTTATATCTAAGTACTCTAGACGCAATTTTCAGGACTAACAAGACAACCGGTGACGATCTCACCAGGATCTGGCCGCGACCGTTTTTTGAACCCCGTGGGAATGTGACGGGTGTTAGAGTCATTGACTCGAATGCAGAAGCTGCTTACAAGAGAAGCTTTTGTATTACTAATAATGGGGAATGTCAGCAATTGTGCTTTTCTGCTCCGACGAAAACTTGCAATTGCTCCGACGGTCAGACGGTTCAAAACGACGGCAGTTGCTTTAACAATTTATGAATTAGGGTAAATGTTAAAAATTTCTTGATTAAAATTGTCGTCAAAAGTAAAGCGTGAAAGCATTATGTTTAAAAAAAAGAGTTTTCGTTCAAATTTAATAAATCAATTCTAAGTGTAGGCGTATCTTTAGTATAACAGAACTATAACAGACGGGGATTCAAACTCAGGCCCTAAGCGATGTTTGTCTTGGGATCAGGGCAAGAACCTTACCGCCTGATAGCTATGGATAATAGTGATAACTTTAGATATTTTCTCATGCATTTAAAAAATGTAACGACTATATACGTATAAATCAAAAGTAATATTTTAGTCATTCAAATAACATTTGGCACTATGATAAAGACAACAGTGACAATGTTGTTAAAATAGTGTCTTGGTCTGCTTTAAGTGATACAAACAAAATATTAGTAATTTCAATGTTATAGTTTCAAATATTTTATTTGCGAACAAAAAAAATTCTTTTACAGTTAATAATGGAGGTTGCGAACCATTTTCTTTTTCCCTGTTCCAACAAAATTTTGCGCTTGCGGAAATAATCAACTTGTTATCGAGAATGTCTGTTGCATGAATCTGTACAGTCATTTTATTTTTAATAGAAGTAAATAAAACAAAATTAAAAGAAACATTTTTAATGTAACGTTATTTATATTTACATTTATATAAAACATTTTTAGAGCAAGAATTGGCCATTTTTAAAAAAAAAGTGCTATAAATGGCAAATGGTGTGATTTCTACTAGGGGTGCTTTAATTTTATTTACTACTTTTGTTGCCGCATAAAAAAATGATACGCCATAATATTCATTCTCATCGTCTGCAACATGCACATATTTAAATACCAGGTACGTATGGATTTTTGTATATTTGCTGTATTAAATTTGACAACAGACGATTTAATATTCAAATTTTCTTTTCCTAACTCGGTGCACAAAAATGATTGATTTGTAAGCAAATGTAATCTCATCATAAAAGTAATAAATTTCATATTTCTTTTAAACTGCTCAAATTAAAAATTTGTTGATTTACTTCTAAATTAGAGAAATAATTTTAGATACGTTTGTATAAGTTTTTATATTTTTTATTTCAATAATATATATTGACGAACATTTTATTTATAAATTGTTGATACAATATTCAAACTGTAATATTCTTAATAATTCATCGATTAAACGAACTACCTGTGAAGTTATATCGGAATTGTATTTCGATCTACTTCCTCGAGATCACCTGGTAGACTTTTAAAGTCTTGTTACGATACAATTATTTTTTACAATCGGATCATATACATTTTAACATAATTGATTATCAATTAAACTTTATTTAGTATTATAATGTGCTATAAATTGTAAATTATTACAACTTACATATATATTATGAGGTAAATTTTTAAACTTAAAATTGCTTTTGCAAAAGTATGGTCATCGTCGATGACATCTAAATTATAGAATCTTGCGAATGTTTCTGAGTTTTTAGTCCATCCTGCAGTTAATCGTATTGCTTCTATACGTTCTCCAAATCGTTTTGCTGTAGATGGTGAAGCTTGACGTCTACTTTTACATTTTAGAAGCAACTTTCATTAAAGTATATTTAACGCCATAAATGATCTAGAATGCAGCGCTATAATAACTATTTTAATGCTGCTGCAAATCTTAAGAGAACAAAATTAAAAAATCATTACCTCTAACAAGCCTATTCTGCATTTAGATAAGTTAAACAATATGCCTTTAAGTCTACAATAAGTAACCGTAGGCCTTCAAGGCGCGGATGTTTTTTTTCCTTGGCAATTAGAACATGAGACGTCGAAGAGGTAGATAAAACCCTTTATCGGGAAGTCGCCTTTTCGACATAAACAGGAGATATGACTCTCCCTCCCGATGGATGATTGGCTAGGATATATTGGATTATTATCGACTTTGTGAATAATTATTATAAATATATATATTTTCAACTAAAAAACTTTAGATTTTCATGCTGTTTTAACAATGTATTGTGGACGCTGACTAGTAAGTAGTGCGGTACAGACTAGTCTTGCCCTATTAAAATTTGGCGTAGAAAAGTAGCGTAGTCTATTATAATTTACCGTTTATTCGGATAGAGAATAAGGTTAGAACAAAATAGTATATGTAATTGTCTAATAAAATTCTTTATCCGCAAAATGCGAAAGAGAATTAAGACTAGATATCTAAAGTAATAAAATATTTAAAATTAGAAAAACAAACTTTTTCCAAAAATTAATACATTTAAGTCTTACATCGTTTAGACGTTTTCATAAAATAAATTACTTGTAAATTCTAATTCAGAACGAATAATACCAATAATACGAGTAAACGGAACTTTGAATTATGAACATTTGGATAATTTTCTCAAGTACGATTAAAATTCTGTTACTGAAACAAAGAATTTTCTTTATGAAGAAGGCAAATTAATAAATTTTTCAGTTGAGTTACGACTGAAACTTCAGTAAGGCTGATGTAAGCATATTATACTAAGAATTCATCTGATATGCAAGTCCAGCGAAACGAGTATATATTAGATAAATTTTTAGTATAGTCTTCCTTAGTATAGTCTTCATCAATGTTACGTTTATTATTCCTTTGTGGAAAAATTAAAAATTAATTTAGAACAATTTTATTATAAGTTTAACAATCGTTAAAATAACCCATTTAAATTATTATGAAAAGAAACGAATTAACTGATCAATAATCTATTAAGAAATGCAGCAAAATTGAAAGTTTTCATGCTACTTATCATTTTCTTTATACATATAGATTAATGCAAGTGTTGGAATTACGGCTTCATTTTAAATCCAAGTACTTCGACAATAGAAATTTGACGAATTAAACTCGCAAATTAAAATGATTTGTCATAAGAATACTTATTATTCTAAAGTCCAAGTATAAAAAATTTTCGCTCGAGGGAGAAATATGCGCCATACAATCTCTTACAATGTGGATGCTTATAAAGCGAGATAAAGTCGTCTTTGTCGTTGTAATGAAAACATTCCCACTCGAAGTCGCTGCAGTTCGAAAGAACTACCAGTCAGGCCCAAAGGCTCATTAGAGGCAGTTCGCGCTCGACGAATATCTTGCTTGCGTCTACGCATCGACTTTCGACTAATTTTTTCTGCTGTTCGTTTGTGGCTGCGATACTCGCATTTGTTGTGGATGTAGAGTGAAAATTTTTAGCATTTTCATTGCAGAAGTTTTCGTGATTAAAAATAGATCTGCGGGTATGTATAGTATACGGTCTAAGAAGTTTCACACTTCATATTGTACGATTTAACTTTCAATTAAATTTTCAATTACTTTAAAAAATACGTAAATTCAAAAATTCTATTAAGAAAAATGTTCGATAGGAAAATATCTAACAGCACATTTTTATTTAATGAATTGTTTTTCATATTACTTGTGGCTTTTTTTTTTAATTAATATTCATGCAATAGAAATAATTTGAAGCTTTTAAAAAAAATTATTCTTACTCTTTTCAAAAATCGAATTTTCTTTCGTTTTATATTTACTGAGAATAATAACATTATTTGTTGGTTTATTGCAGATCCTGCATCAAACGTAAGGATGAGTGAACAAAATGAGATTGATGCTTTTGAAAAAACAAAAAAATTTAAATACATTCCAAACCTTTTCGGTAAAAGATTTACTAAACCGCTCTATTTGATAGTAAGCTTAATAGTTATTATTGCTTTTTTAATTATTATTATCATCGCTACAAATATTCATAAAGGCACAGGTAAGTTATTTGTTATAGCTAAACTTAAATTTAACATTATAATTTTTTTAATATTGAAATTTTGAATATATTTAGATTTGCAATATGAATCTAATGAAAATGTTGAAGAATCTAATAAAAACGTTGAAGAATCTACTATTATTATTAAAACAAAAGATAAACTTGTCAAGTACAATTTAAACACGAATAAAATTAAATCCTTACAAGTATCTGAAGATCAAATAAGGGCATTTGATGTGTCCTTCGAAAACAAAATATTTTTGAGCAATGTAAGCGGATCAAAAATTGTTTCATCAAACCGTACAGTCGACGATGACTTTAAAGAAAATCTGGATATTGTATTTGAAGATGCAAGAGTTACACCTCAAGCAATGGCAATGGATTTTATAACGGATAAGTTATATGTAATTGATAAAAATGTCGGAACTTTAATTATCATTGATTTGAAGACTAAGAATTACGGACTCTGCTTGTCAGATCTGAAGGATCCACACGACATTGTTCTGGACCCAAGGAACGGTTACATGTTTATTTTACAGTTTTCTGATTCGGTATGTACAAGTTTACGCACAACTTAATTTCGAATAATACGTTAAACACTTCATAAAGTTAGATATTTTACCTTCGGTTCATATTTTTATATACTGCGTGCTGTTTGTTCGATAAAATTGAGTAACAAATCTGAATTACGTATTGAGTACAATACGTGCACTAAGGACACTTCAGCGCGCGAAGCGGGCTATACAGTTTTTTTTTTATTTACGGTATCACAATAAATATTTAATAAATTTGCTTATTTTTATGCATAGTTCATCCTTTCTACACTTTATACAAAAATTATAACCATAAAAACTATGAATTTTGTTTTTTTTAATCTAATTTTAAATTTTGAGTCATTAATTTCTGAGGGCCATGTCAGGCCACCAATCAGATCTCGTTTTGAGCGGCTTCACTTTTATCGTATCATTTTTTTACGAGAAGAATTGATTTATGTTATTTTAAAAATGAAATGATAATCCTGTTTTATTTTCTACTACGAAAATATTTAATGATTGGAAAATTCTGATAAATATAACGTAGAAATATTCGGGTACAACAACATTTTATAAGAATACTTTTATTTCTAGATTTTTAAAGGAAAAATGGATGGAACAGATTTATCATCAGTGATTCAAGCAGGAGTGATTTCTGGAATAACATTAGACTACAAAACTGAAAGAATTTATTGGATCGAAGATTCAACTTATATTAAAAGTTCAGACTACGATGGAAATAACAAAATCACTGTTTTTAATGATCACGTTTCAATCTTAAGTCTGACCATAATTGATAAAAAACTATTTTGGCTTTGATCAGCCGATGAGTTTAGCATTTCAACTTTATGGTCTTGCGAAATTCAAGCAACAAATCACTGCAAACACCACAACGTTGAAAAAATCGATCTTCACAATGCTACGTTTTTCAAGTCTTACTCGTCCAAGAATATAACTTCAATCGACAACCCTTGCAGTATAAATAATGGTGGGTGCCATCAATTATGCCTGCTAACCTCGTGGGATAATGCAAGACGAAGCTGTGCTTGCTATTTGGGCTGGGAAATCAACTCTGACAATCGAACGTGCACAAAAATTAATCTCTTTATTCTGTACGTTAAAGGAAGTTTTGCTAGAGGACAAATCCTCTCAATGTCTAGCAAAACCAGGTTCGCAGACGTTATTTTGCCTACTGATCTTGATCTAGACACTGACCACCAGGTAACTTTTGGTTTTGAATACGACTTGCTGAACGATGATTTTTATTGGATTAGGTACCAATATCTCATGAAAACAAAATTGCAACGTTCAGCATATCACACGAAAATCTCAGAGTTAGACGACTTTTCGAGGTTGAAAAGTTTATTGTTTGACTGGCTCTCTGGAAATGTGTATTACTTTTCAGTATCTGAATGGTATATTAACGATAAGTTAATGGTGTTTAATACTCAGAACCTACATGTTCAAACTTCATATTCTTTTAATACTGATATTCCTCTTTCTAAATTTCTTTTCGATGTTGCTATTGATCCTAATGAAGGATTTCTTTACATGATTACTCCCAAAGATCCAACGTTTTCAACGTTATATAAAATACCGTTATCTCGGAAAAGAAGTAAATCCACAATTCTTTTTAAAGACAATTTTTTGCCGTTGAAATCATTAGCCATAGTGTTATGTATAAGGATTAAGTTAACACATGCTTGCACCACAATGTTTAGAATTACTTTAGATTTATTCTTTACTATTTTACAAGAGGTTTAATAATTTAATAATTAGTATAGTTGTACTTTATCGGAGACTGGTTGAGACACAGCTCTAGTCGTACGCGCCATGTTACATTTGTCAACAAGGTTGGGTAAATCAAATACACGACACATAGATTATGAACAGAATTTTTTTTACGGATTAGCTAGCGATAGCTCTTCTTCTTTGACCAAAATTGTAACTGTAGCCATGGACAATACTGATAACGTGAGAGATTTTTTCGTACATTTAAAAAATATAACTACTATATACGTGAATCAAAAGTGGTTATATTTGAGTGATTCAAATAGCATTTGGCGGTGTGATAAAGTCAACGGTGACAATGTTGTTGAAGTAGTATCTCGGCCTGCTTTAAGTGATACCGATAAAAAAATATTAGGCTTCAAAGTTATAGATTCAAATATTTTATCTGCGTACAAAAGAAGTCCTTGTGCAATTAATAATGGAGGTTGCGAACAGTTTTGTTTCGCTGTTCCAACAAAAGTTTGCGATTGCAAAAATGATTATCGTCTTACCGAAGATGGCAGTTGCCAGTACTCTCTCTATTGATTTTATTTTCAATATAATTTAAAAGAAAAATTTGTAACGTACCATTATTTATATTTTTACAAATCTAAGGCGCTTTAATTTCATCTACTTGTAGCCGCATAAAAAATGTATACGTCGTAATATTCATTCTCGGCATCTACAAATTACACACATATTTAGTAATATCCAAGTAAATAAGTTTTTGATTTATATGCTGTATTAGTTAACAGACAAATTATTATTTAAATTTTCTTGAAAGCTCTAACTCTCACCCGATCAGTTCTCTATGTAAATTTTGAAATGCTATTTAGCTTACGATATTTTGTAATAATTATAGAATATTTTATTTGACAATTTTCTGTGGAAAAGCTCATATCAAATAATGTTATTCGCTTATTAAATATGCTAATGGTTTTTGAGCAAAAAGTAGCAAGTTATCAAGTTTTGTTAATTTTGCTGAATTTAAAAATTTTAATTATACAATATTAATAATTAGTTAAATGTGGCATGTTAAACAACCCGATCGGCATGCCAGGGTTAAGTCGTCTTAATTTCAACTATTAATTTGTAAGCAAATGTTTATTTTCATCATAAAAGAAACAAGTTTCCTATGTTTATTTTAAATGACTAAAATTAAAAATTTATAGATTTACTTTTTAGATAATATAGATAATATTTTTGGATACGTTATGGTATAAGTTTTTATATTTCTCCCTGTAATTATCTTCATTGCCGAACGTTTTATTTATGAATTCTTCATGCTCCTATTCAAATTCTAATGTACTTAATAATTTTTAATTCAAATAAATAAACGATATTTCAAAAAATAACTACTTATTTCAGTTCTGCGTCCATGGTGCAAATTTATTTTTCGATGTAGCAATTGTAAAATTGAATATTCCATTTAAATTTGATACTTATAGAAAGTATTTGATTTACTTTTTCGATTTATGTATTTTATATATCCAAAAAGTACCGCCATCTTAGTGAGGCAGAAATCTTCTTTATTAGTTGCTTTTTCATAAAATAAATCGAACGGTAACACGAAGCATCCTTAAAAGTGCCACTAACTAGTTTAATTTTGGAATGTTTTTGTAATTTTGCGATTTTTTAAGTTAAAATATCTTTAAGTTTCCTTAAAATAATTATTTTTTCGTTCATTCTGTATATTTTTATATGTATTTTCTCCTGAAACAACTTTCGTACGTTTCCCTTTATAAGCAAAATCCCCGTGTACCGTTACATACTGCAATAGTATTATCAATTACGGGTCCCGCAGAGAAAATGATCAAATTGCTTAAAATTAAATTTAGAAAGTTAGATTCATTTGAGAATTTTATTGCATACCTTCAAAAATTAGAAAATAAATCCATAAAATTCACACAAAACATCCAGCATATTTGCCATATATTTTTCTGTCTGCATTTCAATCTTGACTGTGCAATATTAAATTTGAAAAATGAGTTTAATAATCAATAAAATAATCCATTTAAATTATTATGAAACTAAACGAATTAACTAAACAATCATATATTAAGAAAGGCAACTACAAAATTTGAAGCTTTCATGCTATTTGTCTATTTCAGTTTCGGAATTGGTTTCATTTTAAATCGAAGGGCTTTGACGAACTAAATTCGTAAATTATAATGATGTATTGTGAAAATACTTATTATTCTAAAATCCAAATTTGGAAAATTTCTCTCGAGGGAAAAATATGCGCCATTCAATTTCTTATAATGTGGATGCTGATAAAGTGGGATAAAGCCGTCTTTGTAGTTGTAAATTAAGAAAACATTCTCACTTTGATTTTTGATTATTTTTGTGCTTCATTTGTAACTATGATACTCGCATTTTTTGCGGATGTAGAGTGAATTTTACCATTTTTACCATTTTCATTGCAGAAGTTTTTGTGATTAAAAATAGATTGCCGGTACTTATTTATAGCTTATAGTCAAAAAATTTTCACGCTGCACAATTTACGATTTGCGATTACTTAAAAAATACGTAAATTCAAAAATTCTATTAAGAAAAATGTTCGACTAGGCAAGTAAATTTTTATCTAATGAACTATTTTTTACATTACTTGTGGTGTCTTTATTACAATTGATACACATGCCATTGAAACAATCTGAACTTTTGAGAAATATAGAACTTAAAAAAATGCATATTACAAGTAACGGCGAAGCGACGCACGAGAGTCCATAGCTACACCGTTTCGCGAGCATGGGCACTGGCTGTGTGTGTGTGTGGGTTGGTCGAAGAAACGCGCGCTATTTTGAATTTCAGAGCGAACCATCATTAGTCAGCCGCAAGCAACGCACCGAGTACTCCTGAGGCGTGAAGCCAAACGCTCTCCGCGCGAGACCAGCTTAGACGAGGGTCCCTGGTCTGCAGATTGACTAAAGCGGCCTAGCTCCACCGCAAGCTCAAATTCGAAAACTCTCTGCTCGGCCGTCGAGAAGTAAGATCGAGGCGAAGCTGGTAAAAGCGCGACAGCTGATCCTGCAAGCAACACTGACTGCAAGCGCGGCAACGGAGTGGCCATCGTCACTGCCCTGCTTCGTTTCGTGCGAGCGCGACGTGCGCTAGTTTCGCCGGAACCATCGGAAAATTTATTGGAAAGTAAATCGCGAGCACTCGAAGAATATTATTGCATTAATTTTTAAGCTTCGGCTGATTCTGACGCACAGCTCTTCTTTTATAAGGTAAGTCGGGTTTAAACCCCACACGTAAGGGAAAAACTTTTTTGAATTTAATTGAAATATTTATATCCAGAGCAACTATATTTCTAAATGCGTTTCAAAGTCGACTGAAAATAAAGGCAGAATTCTATGATATTTGGTCAACGTAATAAAAGAATCATAATAAATAATAAAATCCAAGTCTTATCGGCATATGATGATAAAAATGGAAAATATAGCAAAAGTGGCGTCCTCCCCACACTAGTGTTGAGCCCCGATTTACCTTATCTGGTTTATCGTGTATCGCGAGTGTATGATTGTGTGTTTTAATGTATTTTGAATTTGGTTTCGTGTTGAGTGAATGGATGTGTGAAAATCAGAAAGCTGACAGCAGCAACCGAGCAGGAGTAAAGGATCCTGGCGTAAACATTGTTCTTTATATATATTTTATACATGTATTACATTTATATTGTCCATTTGTTACTATATTTTAATTTTTCAATCAACTCAGAGTAGTTTTTTTAATTAATAATTAATTAATTATTCCCGTCTAGTCAATTTTCGAAGTGATGAGATGATTCTTACGTTTTCTTTCTGAGGCTTTGTATTTGTTCAAAATAACCTTTGATTACCATTTTTACGTTAAAAATCAACAATACATTTATTATGGAATATATATAATATTTTTGTATGCATAACAATATTGGGATGCTTTGTTTTTCATTTTTCTGGTTTACGTGTTTTTTTTTTTGCTTTTTTTGGATCAGCTACGTATGCATTTACATGAATCTGAGTTAGTATTATGTATAAGATAGTGCCGTTTTCCATACCTGTTACTTTTTAATATTTACTTATGTATGCATTTTTCTTGTACATTTTATCCTTTATTTATGATCTTTTTTTTTTCGTTACAACAATTATATACATAAGTTTTTTCAAAGCTGCAACTAGGAATATTGACGCTTTAAGACAAAATCAATTCGCATTTGTTTATACGAACAGTATTACACTAATTTTTTTAACGAAAATAACTTTTTGTATAGAGTGCAATTCAATCATTTAAAAATATGTACGAAACTTGTCTGATGTTCGCGTATTCGAAGCATTGCGTTTCGGTTAAGTTGACATTAAGCGCGCTGTTTTTGTGAGTGTAGTTTATTATATATCGTTCTGGCGTTGTTGATGAGTTTCATTCATGTTTTTTTTTTAAAACTTGTTCGGAATTGAAACGATCTATTTTTCTATTAAAGAAAATTTGGCAGCTTTATTTACGATTTATTGTAGGCTGTACAGATCACCAAAAAAAAGAGAAATAGCAATGTAAAGGATTCGCGTGTGAGAAAAAGAAACAATAAATTACGTCAAATTATTCGTTGAATCTTTAATAATTCTCGTTGCGTAAATGAAAATTTCAGGTTTCATTTTGCTGGTTCCTATATCGTGAATAATGACGTTGAGTAATTAAATGAAAAAAAAGTTAGTTTCAATTTCGAGACTGGAAGAATTTAACACATATTTAGAGTATACTTAAATACTGTTAAATGATTTAATTGCATTCTATACAAAAAGTTTCGTTAAAAAAAATTAGTGTAATACTGTTCGTATAAACAAATACGAATTGATTTTGTCCTAAGGCGACAATATTCCTAGTTGCAGCTTTGAAAAAACTTATGTATATAATTGTTGTAACGAAAAAAAAAAGATCATAAATAAAAGATAAAATGTACGAGAAAAATGCATACGTAAGCAAATATTAAAAAGTAACAGGAAAACGGCACTATCTTATACATAATACTAACTCAGATTCACGTAAATGCATACGTAGATAATCCAAAAAAAGCAAAAAAAAAAAAAAAAAAAAAACACGTAAACCAAAAAAATAAAAAACAAAGCATCCCAATATTGTTATGCATACAAAAATATTATATATATTCCATAATAAACGTATTGTTGATTTTTAATGTAAAAATGGTAATCAAAGGTTATTTTGAACAAATACAAAGCAGGAAGAAAAGGGAAACCAAGTGTCAGATGATCTATGAACGCGCATAGCGAACGAGAAGCATGACAAGATGGATTGCAAGCAATTTCGGCATCAATTAATATATGCGATAATCAAAATTCGACGCTTTTAAAATAAATTTTCTTTACCATTTTTTGAAGAAAATTCTTTTACACGTATTATGCCAAAAAGAAATGGTGTCACGTTATAACCACATCGTTATACATGGAGAATAATTATGAGCGGGGAATCGATTTAATATTATTACAGTTGATAACGTATGGTAATAGTAATCACCAGATAAAAGCAAGGCAGTATAGGTGTAATGCGGGCGCACTTCGTAAATTCAAATCACGCGCCGCGTTACTATAGTTCACCGAGCAGCCGCCAGGTGGCCGTCCGGTTAAATCAGCCACCCCGTATTCAAACTAACTTTGTTTAGGCATATAAGCAGTGAAGCTTTCAACCACAGCATGCTCTGGTAAACTGGCCTCAGATAAGAGCCAACCTTAGGACTTCTAGGTCCGGGTTTATCTAGGCACCATAGTGCTGCTGGCAGGGTGACTTGCGGGAGACTTATTAATCCTTATCAATACTAATCTATGAATTGCAGTCTATATTTTGGAGCTTGAGGTTCATCTCAAGCTCCAAAGCTCATAATTATTGTTTCTCTTCGAAATAAAATTAATTGATTTAAATGGATAAATTCTACGAATTCGTACGCTACTATTTACGTTGCGACGTAAAAGAGTTGTACGATTAAATGTCCCGCGTTCTCGGAAATTTACGCTTTTAATTTAATTCGTTTAATTTTAATCTTAATAATTTTAATAATAATAATCTTAATAATTTTTCTTTATAATTTTTTGTATCATTTGATAAGGATTTGGGATGGGTTTTTTTAGGACGTTTCAACACCCTTGAGTTTTATATGCAAAGTATTAGAAAGTGTTCAATATAAATTATAATAGTTATTACACGACCCTAAAAAATTATTGAAATCTCCCTAAAATAAAACTTTTTTCAAAAGTAAAAAATCTAGGCAAGTATAACTATTCTTGCAAACCATTCCATTGGATTCCAGATGATATTTTTAACAGAGAAAATAAATAAAAATATTTACTGCGGCCTTGGTTCTCGGGGTCAAACATGACAGTGAATTTTGTCTGGAATTTCCAGCAGATTCACTGGACGAAACACCTTCTTCAACATGTGTAGCACCTTCCGGGTCATCGGTGATAAATATTTCGGGTCACGAGACATACTATTGTGATACCGAGAAGGAAGAATCCTATATGTATTACAGTCCAGCCGGTATTCTAATACCCAATCATTGTCGATATATAGATGTAACGGAGGATGAGGCTATATTTAAAACATAATTTAAATATTAAAAAAGAAACACTCATATAAATAGTATAAATACATACGCTGCTCTCAAGAGCAGCGTATGTATAGTAATTATATTTTCTTATTACTTACCAGTTCTTCCCATATAGCTTCGATTACTTTATCCTCCCACAAGTAAGTATCATAACCTAAGTCCAGCGGTAATGGTTCTAATAAAACACAATTTCTTAACACTTTTTTCACAGCGCATTTGATAACTTTATGCTGGTTAAGGGCGTACCAGATTTCCTGGTCGACCTTCAATTGCTTAAAAGACTTGACACGAGACATTTTCCTGCAGCACAATGTGTGCCGTGATCGTCAGCTACGAGCTAGCCCTACTCTGAGCCAGTCTTGCAACTTGGCCGAGAAGCAACATAAAGCGCATTGCTCTCGAGAGCAACTAGCATTACGTTTCTTGCCCGCCAAGTGGCAAGGCTGGCTCGGAGCTGACGATCACGGCCAGGTATACCAACTCCTGTAACAGTCTTAAAAAAGTCTATTAATAGTTTCTTCTAATCTCTTGAAAATTTGTCCAATCTCACTTTTATACAAATTAAAAAAAAGGTAGTACTGAAATTAATTAATAAATAGTCAAGTATATAAATATTAATTCGTGTACGTTTTTATATTGCTACTTTTTATTACGTACCATATTTGACATTTCGACGCCTCCTGTGCAGAAGGTTCCATCTCAAGCTCCAATGCAATAAAGCGCTAAGTTGCCGATGATTCAACATAGTCCCATTCCAAAGGTAGCCTGCAATAAAGTTCTATTTAAAACATTCGATGCAAGAAGGTTCTATTTCAAACATTCCCTGTAAGACAGTTCTATCTCAAACCTTCCGTGCAAGAAAGATCTATCTCAAACAGTCAATGCAAGACAGTTCTATCTCAAACCTTGCGTGCAAGTAAGATCTATCTCAAACATTCAATGCAATAAAGCGCTTATTGCAGCGCACTTAGAAAATGAAAATGAAACAATTTCTTAGGACTGTTAAAACGTAAAGCCAACAAACATATAACCCGAACGAGAATTTAATAATTATAAGCAAATACTTACCCAGTTGAAAAGAACCGATAAAATACAATAAAAATATCGCATTTTCTATTGGGAAAAAAATAGTCCCGATAAAAAGCTTTATAAGTTTTTACCTGATTATGCAAAATTTATTTATTTTATAATTTTTTATAGAAAAATACTGATAGAATCGTTTTTTTCGAACATCAATTTGGATTTTATAAGAACTTGCATATAAATATTTTATGCAATTTTATAAAGTAAACAGCACTACGCAATTTTATGTGCGGCGAGACGAAAACAATATCCCAACAAAGAAAAAAAAGAAGGCAAATTTAGTTCACTCTGAGCTGCTCCTTATCGTTATGGCCTCAATAGGGTCATCGTCAGATTGAACATCTCGAGGTGTAGGTCTTTTTTCTTTTTTAATATTTAGTTGTCGTCGTAATGATGACGATGTAGACGACGATGAGGGTATGACCAATTGCTGTACGCTGTCAGCGGCGTCAGCTGGCGACGTCGACGGCAGGTCCTCGCGCTGCCGCCGCCGTCGCTTTCTAAGCAGCGGCCAGCGACGATCATCGTCATCGTCGTACAAGTAACACCAATATTATGCATTATTTCTGAATAAATGCATAATATTAGTGTTTATTTGAATAAATCGATTAAAATTCGTATAAGTGCTTATTAGTAATATTTTATAATTTATACTATATAAGATTGCCCGTATACGAATTATTGTGTGTTTTATAAGAGAAATCATACTATATCATTAATAAGATCTTATAGCGTACCTCAGATAAATTTTTATAAGATTTAATAAGAAACGAAAAATAGGAAAACTTTGTATAATATATTTTTATTATTTGGCTTATGTGATTTTATGGGTCATTACGGGTGCAGATACAAACTTAATACTTATATACGTTTCAAATCTATGACTATTTATAAGGTAAAACCAGAAAAGTATTCCTTATAAAATTAATATAATTTCTCATTTTATATAAATTAATAAAATCGTCGATGATGATGTCCAAGTGGTGCGCTGCGTAGTTTTTGGGGGCTAGTGTCGAATCACCATCTCCAAGTACCAGGTCGCCGATGATGATATTCAGGTGGTGCGCTCCATGGTTTACTTGGTCTAGGTGTCGATTTAGCTTAAGATGGATCTCCAAGTACCAGTTGCCGATTATGATGTAAAGGTGGTGCACTTTGTAGTTTTCGATACTTATAGGATAATCACCTCAAGCTAAATCGACACCTACACCTCTGAAACTACGGGGAGAGAAGAAGAAAGACAATTTTTAAACTTTAAACATTCTGTAATATTGAAAGGCTTATAAAATTGCATTTATTCAAAAGGCTTATAAAACCGCATTTATTCGAAAGGCTTATAAAACCGCATTTATTCAATAAGGTTTTATAACTTTATAAGTCTTCCCGGTTGAAAAAACTGATAAAAAAATGGTTTCACGGAAACCTTCCTCACGGGTCAGGGAAGGTCAAAGAGCCAATTGCAATTTCTTCAAACATCGATTGCATTTTCGACAAGCATCAACATTGGAAAAGGTAAGTGACATAATATGCCGTACATAACCTTGCCGCGCAACGACGTTGTTTTTATGGCAAGTTAATTGTTTAATTGATTTGAATGAAAATTTCAGATTAAAGTTCTGCGGATATAGATTGCCAGTCAATTTATATATTATTTATATATTATTTATATATTTTTATTTTTTAACCTTTTCAATTTTTTGGTGTTTATATACATTATAATTTTTTGTATACTTTTTTTGCAGAAATAGTTCCATTTGTATGCAGTTGTACTTGCAACAAACAGCATTAGAACCAGGAGGATTTTTCGAGCAAATTCAAAGTGCTAATATCTTAACCCTCTTGTTAATGAGATATAACTTAATATCAATTTTTTCTCTAAAGAAGAATTTAAAACTCTTTCCTTGCAATTTTTAATTGGAAGCACACAATGGAACTATTGTAAAACTTATAAAGAAAGAAGCTGCATTATTAATCATCGATTTGAATCTTGCAAGGTATGTTTTTCATAAATAAACATTTGGTAAGACGATCACGTCTTCAACCATAATTCGTGTTTGCGCGACGCAAACTAATAAACAAAGCAAACAAATTATTCGTCTTTCATGTTCGTATAACATGAAATATAAGCGCAATTTTCATCATTTAAAAAAAAAACATGAAACGTTGGCGAGACAATCATGTCTTCAGCCATTCATTATATTTGTGCAACGCAAGTTGATATATGAAAATCATGTTTTCAATCATTTATTTTAATCATACAAAATTGAAAATTTATGATAAATTTAATTATATATTATATTTAATTCAATTTGTATCAATTTATTTTATTTTCTTCGTTGATAATAAAAAAATTAAATATTTATCATTATTAATTTTGAACTTATAAATTTTTACTTGAATTTCTTTATCTATATTATTTTATAATATTTTTTTATTTATAAATTGAATTTAATCTACATTTAATATACATAACTTGAATTTTTACGTAAAAATAAAAAAAATAGGTAGGAAATTTAAATAGATTGAAATCTAATTATATTCGAACTACCAACAGGTTCCATTGAATCTGAGGTGCGCAAACAACAGTGAGGCTAGGTCGTAGCCGAGTGCGGTGATTTTGATGTGCCAGTGCACATGCCAAGTTGTGGTTACTGTAGGAGCATAGCTGTAGATTTCCATGATGCAGGGTAAGACTTTTATTCGTTCCATTTTCTTGATTGTTGAGTTAATGAGAGTCTCTCTTCTTTCTTTTTGTTATAGGTGCTGCAATACGAGTCTGTAAGCCATGCTGGGAAGGACGGAACCGCGACTTGTAGGTGCGACGACTGTGCTTAGGGTCGGTTTCTGCAGCTTCTTCAATTCGCTGTAACCTATAACCAAGTAAGTATCCAACTGTAAGCTTCATACAGTTGTGCTGTTTGTTTCGTTTTTGTAGTTTTAGTGGTTCTGTAGTTTTAGTTGAATTTGTAATACAGTAAAAAATATACTGTTAGCAAAATAACTTTGAAGATACTTGCGGGCCCGTTTTCGAAAAGTTTTTTGATCAGCAGAGGTCTTCTGCATAGCAAATTTAAGCTTATGCCAAAAATGCAACGATTTTACTTTACATATACACCCACAGGGAACAGGGAGCAGGTCATACGAGAAAGAAGAGAATCTTGCACTAATTGAGTGCCATTCGCATGGCAAAAAAAGATGTGTAAAAACTGTACGAGAGAAAAGTCTAATTTCGCACATAATAGAAAAATTTATAATTTCTCTTATCTTGATTGACTAACTTTTTCTCTTTTCTTATTCATTTCCGTGCAAAATGTAGCGTGTTACCACACTTATGTCGAAAACAGTGATCGAATTATTAGCCCAGCTTATTATCGAAGTAAATAAATATAACTGCGCACGTTGTAAACAATTTTTCTCCGTATATCATAAACTTTTTGAAGACGGACCCGCAAGTATCTGCAAAGTTATTTTGCTAACAGTATTGAAGTATTTTTTATGGAAATTGTTTGTTAAATGTTAAATACATTATTGTAATATAGGGGAGGAAATGAGTGCTAAAATTAAGAAACCAAATAACATAGATATAAAATTACCACCAATGTGCAATAAAACAATATTTATAAAACCTACGAATATACAAGAAGTTCATGAGACAATTCAAAATTTGAAAAATACAAACGGAGGAATTGATAAAATTAGTGCAAAAATGCTAAAAGTGATAAGTCCATATATTGAAGATACTTTGGCCAATTTATTTAACAAATGTATAGAAAAAGCAATATGGCCTGATGTTTTGAAAAATGCTGAAGTTGTTCCAATTGTAACGGACTCTCATTCGAACTATTTCGGAACTACATGTTAACTGGGGCTGAGGGCGCTACCGCCCTCCCCACCTTTCGCGACGCGTCGCGGCTTTTCAAAAACCGGCGACGAAATTCGGCTCGGCCCATTTTGTGCCCGACCGTTGCGAGGATTACGCAAGCTCGGAGCCCCTGACTCGACCCGACTCACGAGAGCGGGGTAAGTAAGATCTAAATTGCGTTTCATTCCGTATTATTAAAAAACAAAAATCTTTTAATGCGCAGTCGTGGTGAATATCACCCATTACGCAAATATAAAAAGTGACGCCGACTCTCGAGAGCCGGCCAGCACCAGCGACCGTCGGCGCAAAAGGTTCGACGCGCCCGTTCAACGACTTCACCGAGCAACCGAGAAGACGCCGCTCCAGCACCGTTCGGACCAGCAAAGTGGACTCGTCCAATTACGACTTCGACACATCGTCATCACCGAGAATCTTGCGACCGGAGGTAACAATACCTCAGTACAGGTGCGTCACGGCGATCGGCGAAGCTGGTTAAGTGCGGGTTAGCGCGTTCGAAAGAAAACGATTTTCGCGAGCGAAGTGGAAGTCGAGCGCGAACTTCACAAAAATTTAGACTCTTCGAACATCGCGTTTATATTGTATCGTAACCGTAATAACTAATTGCATTTCGTTAGCGACTCCGACCCGGACAAATTTAATTTTGAATAAATATTTTATATGTGAGATTACAAGCTCAATTTATTTGATCCCGACATTATTTTTAATAAATAAAAAATAAATATATAAACCTTATACAATATTTAAAAGTGGTCAGAAACAAGAAATTTGTAATTATAGACCGATATCGCTTATATCTAATATCGCGAAAATCTTTGAAAAAATCATATATGTGAGAATATACGATTTTATTGATAAAAATAAATTATTATGCACCAAACAATTTGGTTTTATCAAAAATAAAGGAACTAGAGATGCTTTAAGTTATATTACGAACAAAATTTATGAAAACTTAGATAAAAGCATTCCTATTGCTATAGCATTTTTAGACCTGGCTAAAGCTTTCGGCACTGTTCATCATGCAATTCTACTGGAAAAACTGTATGCATATGGAATTCGAGGAAAATCACATGACCTAATAAAAAGTTATCTCAATAATAGGAAGCAAAAGGTACGAATAGGACAAACTGAAAGTGACTTCAAAAATATAAATACAGGAGTACCTCAAGGAACTGTCTTGGGTCCACTACTATTTATAATATACATTAACGATCTCCTGCTTAGTATAGAAAATAATTCAGCAATCGCATATGCTGACGACACAGCTATAATCTCTACAGGTAAAACTTGGAAAGATGTTGAAACTAAGATGA
>JAWWEO010018868.1:0-19779 GCA_035582975.1 Ormyrus labotus | reverse complement strand
AATGTATCCGTAGAGATTTCTTGTTTTAGAACTTTGACTTTCATGAGCTCTGCTAATAACTGGGTGGAGAATTTTAGTGATAATACAACTACAAGCATAAAAACAATTCTGCCTAGAATTGTATGTGGTTGTTTAGTTAAAGGGTTTCCTAAGAGGATTTGATATACTTTAAGAAGATTCAAATCGTCGATGGAATACTTCAAAGTAAGCGCTCCGATTGTTAAACATAACACACAGAGAAAGAAGAAGTTTATAAAAATATTTGATGGAATGTTCAACTTTAGGTATTTTACGATAGGTATTACAATTACGCAACCTGTATTTCCAAAATGCCTGCTGCTGACAGTAGGTATGATGTTTTTTATACTACTAATTGCAACAGCTGTTGGCATTATACTAATTTCGTTGTTGATTAGTTTATCCCTTACCAAGAAAACGTCTCTTGGTTTATTCGTGATTAGTTTTACGTAGTTTAACGTAGCATTGACACTTTTGCAGAAAATTTTGATTGTGTTCAAAAAAGGTCCTTTAAATTGTTCGGTTCCAGTAGTATTATCAATCTCGATGTAATAATACGGATAGAAATCATGAATCATTACGTTAAAAGAATATCCATTCCAATTACTCAGTTTATCAGGAAACAAAATCGTAGTAGAAGTCAAAAATTTCTTGATAATTTTATTCAAAAATGGATTGTAATTTATAATCAGTGGTATATCATACGAATGGATGTTTAATACAGACAAATCCAGGAACTTTAGCTTCCAGGCATATTGAAATAGTGGTTCCAAATAAAATTCGAATGAATTATTATCATTGAAAAGCACTATTAGACATTTCGGTCGCTTCGGTATTGGTGCAAGCTCAACAAATAAATCCAATGTATTTTCTATTTCTTCTAAACTATTTTCATTGTCGATGTTATACACTAATATTATATGTAACATTCGATTTATCCCCGGATTTTTAATCAGTGGCAAAGTTAAGGATCGATTGTCATCTGCATTTTTCATTAGCGAAAAATCAATTGATACAATAGGGAAGCAGCTTTGAATATTCTGAAAAAAAAGATTTGGAATGTCTTCTTTCCAAATAATTTTTGAATTTTTAAATATGTTTATTTGATACGGATTCAACTGATCAGATAAAGTTTTTGCGAATATATAGATCCATTCATTAGATGAAATTAAATAACTATTAGTAAGAAGTAAGAAAACTGAGTAAATACTGAACATTCTCACGAAATATTCAACGGTTGCAAAATATGTTTTAAGAGTTCACTTCCACATCTTATACTGCAAAAAAATTTTCATTTTAACAAACTTCTGCATTTTGGTCATGCTATTTATACTGTATAAGGCTTTACGGATCAATATTGTTTTTAGTAAAGTCATATCAATTTGTGCCATTTGTAGAATTTACAACGCTACACTGATTACCAAATAAGCACTAAGTGAATTGTAAAAAGTTCTTATAATTCCTGAGTTACTTAATCACACTTTGGATTTTATTTATATCTAATAATTATATTAAAAAATGTATTAGAAAATAAATTATGAATTTATTAGTATTTTAAATTAAAAATATCATTATCAGAAATCAAAAAATTTTCAATTAGTTTTTTAGTTGTTTTAGTTGATAAGGTTTATTAATTTCTTGTTTTATCTAAGTAATTATTGAATCAAACAATTCTGGCCAAGGTGATTAGTTCAAAAACATCGGACCAGGTTTTAATCAATATTGTCAATCAATGGCTTTTTTTCTTGACGAAGACTAAATCGTGAATATTTAATAATTTATTAACAATATTGGATGTTAAAACGAATTGCACTGCAACGATCATTTAAATATAATTAAATTAGTTTTTCACATTTATTGATTTGTTTCAAAGCTAAATACGCTCTTTGATTGAGATAATTTTTTTTGTTTTGTAGGGAATTATGTGTACTTTCAGGAAAAAATGATGTCCAATAGCTGCGAGATAATGCCACATTGTTATGTCTTAATCAAGCCTACCAACTTTTTTTTAGTAAAAAACGCAATAGTTTGCATGTTTACCTGGATTACCAATAATTTTTTTTCAAAAAATCCCAAATACCATTTTAAAGTACACTTTCCAACGAGTATTTAAAAAAAAAAAAAGACCCTCTACGATTTTTTTTGACTGAGTAATGCCACTTTAAAAATATTCTTATGTAATAGCTTCTACTGAATACTGCATAATAAAATATATTTGAATAAATTTATTTTACCACAAAATTTTGAATTGAATTTTATAGTAATTATAATGAAATTTGAAAAGAAAACATGTTTTAAGCTCGTATAATGAATAAATTTCTAATATGTGTATTAAAATTACAGTGTGCGTGAATGTCGTTTGTAATTAAAAATTTAAAAAAAAGGATACCTCTCGCGTTCAGCTCCCAAGTGTATTGAAACAAAATACAGCAAGTTTTTTTACAAGCCTAACACTCGTTTACACAAATAGAGCAACTTAAACTGATAAGTTGTGACGTGAATATCACTGGTCAAGTGTATGATTTATTAGTTCCGGCGGAAATATATAATAATTAGAGAACGTTCGTCGATCAATAACTAACAAAACAAATCTATTTAAACGCTCATAACAGAATATGAATTAAATTCAAATAGTAAAACGGAAATATCTTTATCGCCAGATTCCGTCGCAATTGGTTAATGCAAAGTTCACGGGAGTTAAACTCCATAGGGGAATTTAAAAACACTGTTAGGCGATTGACCGCCAATGAATGAAATTTTTAATGTTTTTTATATTACTATATACACAATGTGAATTTATTATTTTGTGCAGCTTGATGCCTCATATTTTTTTGTATACATTATGTATAAGGGCTTTCTAGCCCGTTTAATAAAATAAAAATAAAATAAAAATAAAATTGACATTTATAAAGACCTGAAAAATTAGCTTTCATGAGTTTTGAAATATACTAAAATCTCGATGGGATTCAAATTCGATAATCAATCTTTTATATTCTGCGGATTGTTTAATTTTTGCTTAAATTATGGATTAACCCATTGAGAGGTGGTGGAACGAATAAGATTTTGGATATAATTTTTAAAATGCATTTAAAATACAATCACCATATAAAATAAAATAAGTAAATAAAATAAAATTGATCCAATGAATTTGCAATATTTCTAATGCTAGATACGCATGATGTTTATTCTAATTTATATTGCATTTGTTAGTAAGCAAAATATAACAAAATAAAGGGTTCAAATAAATTTCTTACAGTAATAAAATTTGCTTTTACGTACATTTTTTAATATTTTCATTGAAAAAACAAAAATTCTCGACCAAAAGAATTAAGTGAGCATGAGAAATGGATTATTGACCGCGAAAAATGTTTCTATCATTGCCAGAGGGTTTAAACGATGAGAGATTAAAATCGAGAAATTTATATGGGGTAATAATATTCTAAATTTCATGATGGTCCGCGGACATTTTAAAGTGCTCCCAAAGCGCTCCAAAAGCAATCCCGATATTTATCAAGCCGTCCCGAAGCCGTCGATAAAAGGTGAAAATCCGCTCGCGAACTCGCACTAAAAAGTCTCTCTCGCGGGATTTGCCGGGAGTTTGCGGCGAAGAGCCTAAAACAATGATGCGCGAGCGGCTAAGCCCATCCATCCCCGGGCGCTCAAAATCAATCTCGTCGAACGCAGCAGCCCACGTAGGCGCTTCCTTCGCGAATGACGCAACGCTCCTGCGCGCGGGAGCCTATTGGATTTCTCCACATGTCGCCGGGGCTCCATAGATTCCCCGTCTGACTCCTCTCTCTCTGCGCGCAAGCTCCTCTCGCAGTTATAGAATAAACTCGCCTCCGCGAGCAGCTTGAGTTTGAGTGCCAAACATAACCTCCTGGCCGACGATGGAGCCTAATTGTTGGAGATTTGGACTGTTCCTGGCTGTGATTTTGCTTTGCGGAGAATTGGGCGTCAGGGCTGAGGATAAGTCGAAGAAGAAGGATAAGAAGATAGGGAAAAATGTTCTCGATATGACTGATGCCGATTTGGAGAAGCTGTTGGATCAGTGGGAGGTGAAGTTTGCCGATTTGTTTTGGTCTGAACTGATATGTTTTTTTGCTTTGTTGCATGGTTTTTCATCGAATTGTTGAAATTCATTCTGTTTTTGGGTGAAATTTTTGCGTTTTTATGATGAGAATGTGGTTTATGTGTAAAGAAGTGCTCAAAATGAGAATAATGATTATTTCCTGTGTTGCTACTTGTTGAATAGGGTTTAAGTGATAATTGTAATATTACTCATACTTTGAATGGATAAATGCACTTATAGTTGTAGATATCCAGAAATTCGAAAAATACAATAAACACATCGTTAAAGTTTAAATTAAAGAATGAATTAAAACAATTTTTAAATAAGGATCTGGAAAAAGGTTTTTTGTTTTCATAAAGTTAGTTGATTAATTACAATAATACTTGGAAAATCTAGGAAATTGACTTTATTCTGCAGGAAGGTGAGGAGCCTTTAGAACCAGATGAGCTTCCAGAACATCTTCGTCCGCAACCAAAAATTGATCTTTCAAAAGTAAATATAATCATAAATAAGGCAGAATTCTATTGTACTGAAAAGTAAATTAATTATTATTTTGCATTTTTAGATGGATATGAAAAATCCAGACAGTATTCTGAAAATGTCTAAGAAGGGAAAAAGTGTTATGTTGTTTGTAGACATCAATCCAGAAATTTCAGAAGCTGAGGCCTCCAGTATTTTGCGTATTTGGCAAAGTAGTCTTCAAAACAATCACATTATCGCTGAAAGGTAAAATAGAAATTTTATTGTTAATTTTTTCTTGTTTTTAACAGATCACGAACAAAGTTACAATCTTTTAATTGCAGATACCCTATAGATGGTAATCGAGCCATTTTTATGTTCCGTGATGGAGCTCAAGCTGTAGATGCCAAAAATTTCTTGATTGAACAACCTGAATGTTCTCACGTTACTTTAGAAGGACAAAATTATATTGGAAAGCATGCTTCTAAAGTAAGTGTATTGTATAATCAATTTACGTATGAATTCTTATCAATTTAAACTAATAAAAAATATTGAATTTTAGGCAGCTCATGAAAGACTGGAAAAAGTGTTAGGCAAGGGAAAAGCAGAGAAAGTACAAAAACCCCAAAGAACAGAACTGTAAACTTATTGATGTAAAATTTTTTTGACTTTAATTCTTAATCTTATTCTTAAGATACAGGTGATATTAAGTTTCATGTTGAAACAATGTGAGAACAAAGTATAATAAATTATTCATTATTTTTGTTAATAAATAATTTTTTTATCAAAATATGACTTTTTATTTAATAAATTTAGATAAACTCATTTCCATCACTTTTTTTGTGAAAATAAAACACTGGTATAATAATACTTTGCAATTCATCACCAATTCATATATATATAAAGATAAAATTATCACTCGCACACTTATTTGGTAAGATTACTTTTACTTGCTGAATTCAGTGCTTTAAACTCTCTTTGTAGTTCCTTTACTATCGCAGCCAATGCTTGTGGATTCGCTCCATTTTCACATAATCTTACACAGTAACTTAATGTTTCTGGATCCAAATTTGTATTCAGCATCTTTGATATTTGATAGAGAGCTTGAAATGTTTTTCTTGCTGTATTTATTTGATGATGTACTGGTTCCGGCATATTGGCCTTGTTTGGTGTTTTTCTAAAAAAATATAATTTTCTAAATTTTGAACTGTATTCATTTTCGATGAAAAACAAGTCTTCATAAATAATACAAGAGAATAAAAGATTAAAAAAAATTAGCTAATTTTAGCTTCAAAAGTAAGTAAACAAAGAAATCGACTTACCCTTCGTAACTTGACAGTTTTTCAACGAGTAATGACTACTTCTACAATGAAACTATTTCTCCTCTCCAGGAAATCTGTAATTTTATCAACAATACCTATTAAATGTTATTAAATTTAGATTTAAAGCATTTTCGATCGATGATAAACATTTACAATTGCGACGTTACGACCAATAACGATCGCGGGGTATTCGTGCAACCTAACCTAACCTTACATGTTTGTTCGGTGAGTACTGTGAGTAGACTACAGGTGTCACTAAACTGCACTAAAATCTACGCGCGCGAAAAGATTGATTGGTCGATATTTACAGGTGTCCATGGCAACAAGTAAACTCTGCGTTTTGTCACGCTTTTTAGAAGAGCGAGAGTTTATTTACCAGGAACTAGATTAGCGTTTAAGTGTTTTACTAATATGTTAATGAATTTGAGATTTATTTTGTTGGTACTGATTAATTTATAAATAAACGCTTATTTTCTTATTCTTGATTTTTGTAAGTGTATTCGAATTGAATTAAATTCTAATTATGTTTTACGCGTAACAGTAAATCGAACGTTTTAATTGTTCTACGTTTAAATCTACTATCGACAGCAAATAATAATTGAAAAAATGTTGGTTATGTTCACACAATCCATTTAAACGTTTAAAAAACAGTTTACTGACAAACCGCACTTGTTATAAATCCTTTTCGATTCGCAGACATGCCGCAATAATTAATTCACACGAATCTCACCGCAAAACATGGTCAACGAGGAAGACATAAATCTAGTCCACAGAGAGCCAGGAGAAAAGCAAACCTTGCTTCAAAAATATGACATCCCAGTGGAGAACCTCTCCTACGGTTACATCGAAAAATGCAAGAAGCCAAAGGAGCTCGAACGCATCGTTCGCATTCTACGGTAACTCTAGTTTTTCATTTCTATCGATTTAACCCAACCAGAGCTAATTTCTCCCTGTCACCCTGGAACCCAGTTCCGGCGAGGAGGGCTCCTACCCGCACCTGCAAAAGTTCGCCGAGGACCATCTCCGCGCGCTGAAGCCCGAGAGCACTCTGCTGCGCGTCTGCGAGCCGGTGATTCCCCGGCGCTGCCTGCCGAGGGAGGAACGATTGGCCCTCGACGGCGAGGTCGACGACTGGATGCGCGAGATGCGCGTCCGGGATCGCGACCTCGGCTCCGAGGACGTGGAGACGCCGATACCGAGGCCTGCCATCAGGGAGTTCAGGGTGACGAGCGAGGTACGGATTTGGCTGGTTGTCGCTTCTCGATGTCTGACTGGTTATACAGTCTGTGGCAAAAATCAGTTGAGATATAAATCTTTGTGATAAATATATATTTAAATGTTTTTGTTAACTTTTTCTTATTGAATGCAAAAAAAAGGTACTTAAATGAACACTGTAAACCGTATAAAAAGGAAATTACATAAAAATAGTCTTAGTTTTCTCAATTTTAAAAATTATAAGTTTTTAGGTTTTTTTTAAAATCACTTTCGTCAATGCCAAAGTTTCAATTTTTACTTACTTTTAATACAAATTAGACTTATTTTCTTCGTTTAAGTATTTCCTATCACTAACTATTCACTAACTTCATAATTGATAAAAAGCATTTTATAAAATATTATTAACGGCAAAAGTATTTTTTAAATAAGAAATTCCAATTAAAGGAACACCTTACTTTTTAATATTTTATAAAAAGCCTTTTATCAATCCTTAATCCAGCGATTGGTGGGTCAGCTCTAATAATTTCTTCTGCACTTTTTAAGAATACATCTGCACTACCGACCAGGAAGGAGAAACGAATATCCAGCTGCGACTACTCCAGCTGGGACAAGTACGACGCCGACACGGAACTGAACAAAATCGACCTGACCGAGGAGCGGGAAATAATGGAAGCCAAGAAGCTCCAGGAGCGTCGGAAAGCCGATCTGCTGAAAACCGGCAAGGACGCCATAATCGAAAAATGTCGGTGAAACTATACAAAACGACGCGAAATGCAACCGAGCAACCATTAATAATCAAAATTTAATTTTCCGCTCGGTCGTTGAAAATACACAGCTCTACTGACGGGCACGGAACTGAGCGTGATGGCGGCCCGGGAGCGCGAAAAGGGCAACGAAGCCTACCGCGCTGGTGATTACGAGGAGGCGCTGCAGCTTTACACCACCAGCATCGCCATGGACTGCGACATAAACGCCTACAACAACCGCGCGCTCACTCGTGAGTACTCGAACGGTCGATATTTAAAACGGGCGAGGAGAATGGTGGGAAGGTAAATTTTCGATAATTTTACGATGTTTTGGGGTCGGTGACCCGAGCGTTCTAGTTTTTTGAGTTAATTTCGCGAAATAAAATCGAAAGTAGGGCTTTCGAGCTTCGTTGGGAGAGGCAAGTTATCATGTTTGTTCGTATAAGTCAGGCTAAGTAAGGCGGAAGACGCAGTTGGCAAAATTCCCAAATGTAGAGGCTGACGTATCTTGCGGAATTATACATGAGAACTTATATCCGGATCGTTTATCAATGCGGTATTGATTTTGATTTCGGCGGGGCATGAATTAAGCTCTTAACCGGAAAGGTGGCACTCTTGTTAAAAGATGACGTACTGTTGCTTTAAATTCTTCAAAATCGATAAACAAACGGAATACAGGAACAATTTTTTTTTCTGGTTCGGAAAAAAAAAGAAAAGTTCCTATTTCTCGTGAAATGTTTGAATTTTTATTTCTCAGATATAAAGCTGAAGAATTACGAGAAAGCCATAAAAGACTGCGATGTTGTGCTGGAAGCGGATTGCATGAATGTGAAGGCTTTACTTCGAAGAGCTCTTGCGTATCAGAATCTCAAAAAAAATGAACAAGTAAGAGCACATAAAAAGTTTAAGGATTACGATTCTCTATCCTTTAAGATCCGTTTGAAATTACGTTTACGGATTCTAACTGCATCTCTTGATTAAAGGCTTTGCGGGATTATGAAGCTGTTTTAAAGATAGATCCGTCAAATTCAGTCGCCGTCAGTGCTGTTAATAAACTTCGAGATATCGATGATTCGAAGAAAGTCAGGTAAAGATCGTATGATTGGCGTACTACTTTTTGAAAATAGACTAAATACTCATTAAGCTTTGATATTTACAGATTAACTATCGAAGAAATCTACGATTGAGATGCGACGATAATGCGACGATAGTTTAATGTACAAGTAAATGTAATATAATAAAGTAGTTTAAATAAGAAAACAAAATATTCGATCAATTTTTATGTAAAGAAAATAATAAAAATAACGTTACCAGTCTGAGAAACAGTTTATTTTTATTATTTAAACAATTACAAACGCTTTTTACAATAGTTTACAAATCTATTTACAATTGAGGGGAAGAAAAAAGATGCAAATGCAATCTTAAGCTGTTGAACTTACACAAATATAACGGGGTATAATATATACGTATTATATATAATTCGTTGGCTAATTATAAAAATAATTCAAGTTTTCTTTTGAACCGACGTAAAGTATTATTCATTTTTTTATTAGAAAAGTTAGTTTAAAGAAACTGTACAATAAAGTACACACACTATAGGAAGAGTGCATTGCACCAATATGCCATTTACAATAATTGAGCAGCAACTGTCGTAATTTGATATTCAAGCAGCACAGAAAATTTACATGAATCATTTTTTGTTCAATTTTGTTACGTATGCTTTTCGTAATCTTTCGGGAATTCACAACAAAATCAAAATTATATGTACTGTATGTAATTATTTTTTAAATATAAAGTATAAATCACGACAGTCTAGCCTTGAAAAGATACTAAAGCCAATATAAAAATCACTTTTTCCAGACGTCACAAAATTTGTATACATCTTGTATTTTTTCGAAGTATTTTACGTATTGTTTATATAAATATAAATACATCACATTTTTATTTATAAAATAATGGTATTAATAACATTTTTATTACTTGAATATTAAAGCTCTACGTAAAAGTTCAAATATAATTTTCTGAATTTATTTTACAATGTCAAATACACTTAAAATTAGAGAAGAAAATGTATGGATAAGAACAACTTGAGAAAATAAATTTCTAAATCCTAACTAATTTTTTATTGACTTTAGCATTGTTTTCAGAAAATGCACCATTATTGAATTGAATGAACAATTTAATAATGATTAAAGAAGTATATTATTGATTAGGAAAGATTCGCGAAGATTTTTTGTATGTATACTACAAGATGAAAAGAGACGGAACATTATATATTTAATCGCATATTCTTAGTTTTTACAAATTCTTTGACCTTCATCGTTACTTACAATTCCTTAGATAGTACAGACTTATTCGTATACATCTTTACAGTATTCCTAGTTCTACTTGTCTATTCAAATATGTTTCACGTATTTTATTTACAAACGATTCAATTGATAATCATAAAAAATAAAAGGAATATTTTTTAAAAGTAATTGTAATTATAAAATATAACTAATTTTAAAAACACCGAGTAAAAAACACAAGAAATGCATAAATAGATTCATCATCTAACGAAAATGGATTTGTAAAAAAGTATACTATAACGCATATTTCTATATATTTTACATGTTTATATGCTAATACTCGCGTAGTATTTATTTGCTTATTTGAATATTATCTTTGAATGCTATTTCTTAAGTTTACAATGATATACTTTTCCAGGTTTTCTATTTCTTCGGTGTACCGCACATATTTTTATATTTGTTTTCGCTGTAATAGTACTTTGTTTATATAATCACGTTCTTATATGCTTACTTAATTTTACTGTTATCGGAAAGGATTTGCAGGATTTTTAGGACAGAGTGAATTTATCTAAACTATGAACGTTTTCGAATGTTTTATACTGAAAGAAGACATTAAATTTCAAGAATGAAGAAGTTAAGAGAGATTATGAATTTCGCATACAATGTAGATTATTTACAGATATTGGCAGATCTAAACGAAAGCAGATAAGTATAAGATGTGGTAAATAAAAAGTATTCGAATACATGTTTTACCTGCAAACTTAATACTATAAGTAAATGTTTATAAAATAGAAATCTGTTTTATTATTTCCATAAAGTATAAAATTATGTTTATATTTGGCAAGGGTTGGTTTGTGCCCACAAGATTCGTTCGCTTGAACATTGCGCAAACTTTAGCATTGATGAAATTTATATATAGATGTATTGGACTATGCTAATATGTGCACAATTAAAACGTGTACAATTATTATGTGCATAAACCAATTCATGCCTATATTTAAATTCTTCATAAAATAATTCAATGTTTTTCGAATAAAAGAAATAATTTTTTATCATTTTTCTAAAGGACTGCAGAATGTTATGTCCTTGTGTAACTTTAGAATCTTTATTAAAAAAAGGGAAATGCGACTTAAAACGACTTTAACTCATTTTCCTTTTTAACATAAATCTTCATACTGATTGGTTTTTTAGTTAGAAAGAATATTAATAAAGAAAAACTATTTCAAAATAAGAAAAATCTTTATTTAAAATGACATCCAACTGTCGCAGCTTACAACGTTATGCCTTACAATATTATTAAAAAGAATATCACAACCTCTCTTCCAATCAAAAAACCAATCAGCACAGCGATCTCCCCTCCCCAAATCCCCCCACTCGCCCCGCGTCTCCCGAAATCCCCCTACAGTTTCTCGGAAGCCGGGACCTCGATGATACTTCCGATGCTGCAATTGGATGCTTTGGCGGGCCTGGCGTTGGAGCCGCTCTTGACTCCGAGTCGGTCCTGGATGGCGCCGAGGGACTTGCGGGGGCCCCCGGCACTGACCCTCTCGGCGCTCGCCGTCCCATTGGCGTTACCCCCGGCGACGGTCGCGTTGCCGGCCGCCGGTTCGCGGCGCCACAGCTTCGCGAAGCAGGCGCGGAAGTTCTCGGAGAAGACGCCGTAGAGCAGAGGGTTGACCACCGTGTTGAATTGGGCGATGACCAGGGCCCAGATGAAGTGGTGCGATCTGGAAGAGAGGAGGGTTAGTTTTAGAGGGTTTATGGGTGAAGTAAGTTGGGGACGTGAATTATTGAATATTAGGTTGCAGTGGCATTTTGAAATTGTATCGATTCTTATCAAACTATTTTTATGTTGTTTGAAGATATTAAAATTTTTTTCTCGCTCTGAAAATCTAAAAAATGCAATAGAATATAAATAAATGTAACATCCTCATTAGTTTTGAATATTCAAAAATCTTGGCAATCATCAATTTATTGCAAATCTTTACTAATTATTTTAATAATTTAGTGCTCAAAAATGCAGTTATAATCGTGGTTACCTACTTTGTTACATAATTTTATAATTGAAACTCTTGTAGTTCTCTCTGTTTTTATAAAGATCTTCTCTTATTTCATTTAGATCCATTTCCTCTTGATACCCATTCTACTTCTGTCGCTTATTAACTCGGGTATAATTACAATTGTATAAGTTCTTACATAAAAGCTATCACCGCGCAAGAGATACAAAAGGGAACGCTGACGTAAGATCTAAATTGAAAAGTTAAAGATGAAGACCAACATTATAATTCCTCGCTTTTCTATATTAAGTAGTAAGTTTACCGTATCTATTAAAACCCAAGATGATAAAGAAGTTAATAATGAAGTTGTCAGCTTCAAGCTAATCAAGAGACGAATTCGATTAAAAGCGGCAGGGATGTTATGTTGGATAATGAAGATCTTAGTAAGTTAGAAACAGAAGGCGCAGCGCAAAAATGAAGAATCGATTTATCGCAGCTGAAAGGTACATCAACTTTATCTTCAGCTTTTCTCATTGTATCAAAATGGTTTTCAAGTGGATTGAATTATAATTCATAGTCAGCTATTGATAATATTATATACTTGACTATATTACAGTCAAGTTAGAAGAAAGGAACTTTATTTAGGTTGTTAAAGTTTTTGTTAATTTTTACAATTCATATATTTTTAAATTCCAGTTTTTAAAAAATCTTTTAAGTACTTTTATTATTCATATTCTAAATGTAGCATCTGAACTGTTTCGAGATATATTATGACATAAACAATGAAAAACTGCACACTAAAGAAAATTTAATAATCTTCACATTCATGACAAGATCAAACCATTTTTGAAAAAAAAACAATCCCTTTTATTATCCTCTTTACATTTTGAAACAACTCCATCCCCGTCTGAAAAGTTTGAAAAACGTCCCACTCCGGTAAATAATCAGTAAATAAATCCGCAGGTTTCATCATCTCTCGGCGTCGAAATTATTCCCGCGACTCTCCGGAGATCCTCTAACAAATAGTTCCTCCCTCCCGGCTGCACGAGAGAGAAATACAAATGGGCCGCGTTTTTCAAAGCGCAACGAGTCGTCCGCGTCGCGCGATAGCGGCCGCGGCGCGGAGACAATTTTCATCCCGAGCGAAACAAGGTCGCCCGCGCACTTCTGGGTCATATACAGCGACTCCGCTCGCCGAAATCAATTACGTCGGCGGAGCCGGGGGACGAAAATAAGAGGTATCTGATGTAGGAATCGGATCGATTGGGCGTGATTTAAAGAGCTGCTTTTGTTTCGACGCGTTGTTGGAGTTTTATCCGAGATTCAGATGGTACCTTGACGGAGTGTCTTTTTTTTATATTTTAATCCTGATATATAAACGATAGGACAGATAATATTGCTTTCCGTTGCTTACTCAGGGAAATTATGCTTTGATCTCGAGTTCGAAGTTAATTCTATGTAAAGAATCCTTTCCATTTCAACTATTTTCATCAGAATCTGTAAAAGAATCACGCATCTACTCCTTTTGAATCTCAAAAAAAAAAAAAAAAAGAAAAACAATAATCATCAAACGCGGTCATATTTCTTTCACGCGCAAAGAAAAGCACCATCCCGCCGTTTCAATTTACATTTTTTTTTTCCCAGGATGAAAAATCCTGGAGGCGGAGATGGCTCGCTTATTTCGGTCGTATATCCGCGTAAGATTCTTATTTACAGCCGGCGGAATCGTATAAGAAGTCGCGCGACCTTGTTCTTTCGCTTCTTTTTTTTTCGGGCTTTTATAGACCGCTGCTCCCTTTATCAATTTCTCGCGCGAGAAGAAAGCTCGAATCGAGGGAGAGAAAGAATGAGAGACTGGATTCGAGACGCCGCCGGACGAAAATCAAAATCGATTGAACGCTGAGCTTTGATAATGGCGTGGGCATCGTTTTTTTAATTTGGACGTATTTTTATTTGTTTGAATATTTAATAGGAAAAAATTATATTTTAAAATATAGACAGAAAATATATGCTAATAAAGTATAATATTTTACTTTATTTACTTTAGGATTATTTATCTTTGAAAATAACAAGATATTGAAAATTTAATATAAACGATTAATGTTGAAAATTAAAAATTTTTATAGTTTTAATAGTAAAAAAATAGAAAAAAACAATTTTTTAAAGTGAAAACATTTATGTAAAAGACTTTAAAAACATTTTTAAAATACTATTAAAAAAATTCTTTAAAAGTTTCTGACAATAATATAGATTCAAAGTGTAATTAACTTATTCATGAAAATGGAGATCAGGTGATTTTAGATTACAAAAATCGTGAAAAATTCAGAATTGAAGAGGTGCTATAATGAGTTAAATGACTCTATCGATTGCCTTCGCGCCAATTTTCTCATCTCAATCAAAGCATAATTCACTTTCTATTATAGTAGAGGCAGAATTTCCCGTTTACTTTAAAATAGAGAGTAAAAATAAAGTATAAAAAGGCGATTTGGTTCGACCGATTTTTAAGAACCCGCTATTATTGCCCGAATTGTATTACAGTCCGTCATCTTGAATGATTCAACAAGTTATTTAAGGAACGGAAAGGTGACAGTCGGGTAATTTTGGAAGTAGAACGCTATAAATATCCTTTGAATGCATAATGTTTATGAATTAAAAATGACTGCTGTTTCCATCTTATTCGGTCAAAAGATAACTTTTGGCTTCGTCGGTTGCTGTCGTATCTCATATATAATGTATGTCGGATGTGACAGAATGTATTCTGAATTGAATTCAATAAATAAATAATAGCTTTGGTAGAGATTGAAACCAATTTTAAAAGAGAAGATGGCCAAACATCGAAAAAGTGGTCTACTTTTCGAATATAAGTGGAACATTTTTCAGAGTCTTTTATAAACATTACACATGAATCATTTGACCTCAAGAGCTTCACTGCAATAAAAGAAGTCCCCAATAAGCAAAAAGTACTCTGAACTATAGACTAGACTATCGTGTCTGTATGTATTTTGATCTGCTCGATAGGAATCTGATTTTAGGTTTGCTGCGTAGCTTCAGGATTTTAAGTTACCTCGATCTTTAAAAATTTTAAGATATGCTTATTTTCAAAGTCTAAAAACAGATTTTTAGTAATTTGGCTCGTGACCAAATTTACCACTTAATCTTCACTCCATTTCTCCACCTCTCTCAGATACGAATAAACGAATATCTGTTTCCTATGATCACGTAGATGTATTTTGGGCAAGTTAATATTTTATACGTACTATTCCCGTGGTATCACAAATCTTTTAAAGCTTCCTTACTCCGACAGTTCAAATCATCCACGCGTCACCGCTTAACGCGACCGAATTTCTTTATATAAATCCAGTAAAAGATTTACGAAGTAACAACTTGCAAAATCGACCTTCAACCAGCTCCATCACTCAACCAAAAATTTCATCCACCCACCTCAGGAAGAAGTCGGTGTCCTCGGTGGGTCTGCGTCCGTCCAGGTAAATGAGCAGCATCAGCACGGTGATGGGCAGCCACATGACCAGGACCGCGACGACGTTCAGCAGCAGCACGCGGACGACGCGCAGGTGCTTGTGCAGGCGCACCTCCTCGTGCTGGGAGAGGCTGCTGGCGCGGCCCTGGCGGCCCATGCCTCCGGCGCCGCCGGTCATCGAGGCCGACGAGAGCTTGCGACCGGCCCAGGGGACCAGGGTGCCCACCACCGACAGCTCCGAGTCGCGGCGCCGGGACGAGTCGGGTTCCAGACCCTGGAATCGAAGGAGGACGGGTTTTGGATTAGGGGTGTTAAGCTTGTGTTTTTTATTAACGACTGTGGTGATTGACGTGAGTAAGAATATAAAAGAAATTGTTGAAATATTTTGATGCCATTAACGGTTTGAAAATGCATGTTAAAAGAACTTTTAATGATTTTTACTCTTTTTTTAATCAATTATTGTTGGTTTTTATACGGAAATGAGTTTGTGAATAATTTAAGTAAAAGTAATAATTCTTTTATTATTATCTCTTTGTTTTACGACACGGTCACAGCAAAGAGACTAACTAACCAAAATGGTCTATAGTCCTAAAACATAGTAACGCAGTAAAGCACCGATTCCCGCTAATGCGTTTCTCTACGAAAAACAAAGTTACGCTAGACTTTTAAACTCTATGCAGCTTTGAGAAGAAGTAACTGCAAACAAAAGATATCGATTTAATTTTGATAAATTAAACAATTTTAAATTATAATAATTTTCTTAAAAAGGTTTTCACTGCTTCACGATGGATAATATCTTTTCATCTTTAACCTTTTAAAAGAGCTTTAGGTTTATTCAAATACACTTCCTCGTATTTCTCGAAGTGTCCAATTTCTTTTGTTTTCAATTTTCCAGAATCAGTCTTATTATTTCCTTCGTGGCCGTGTTTATCTTCCCTCGCTACTTTCTTTCTCTTTATTTACTTTCCATCGCAATCATTGGAATATTCCCTCAAAGACACGCAAATTTTCAACTACCCCGAAGAGCTTTCTTTATTGTTAGCATCCTTTAATAAGTTTAGAAATGGAAAAATAATTTTAATCAACAAAATGGCTCAATGACAAAATCCCCTAATAAATAATATCTTTTCGCTCAACCGACACTTGCAAAATTCGCCCAATCTATATCGCCTTACCGACGTAACCTTGATTAAACTCCCCGAAGCACATCATTCGATCCCCGGCGTCTAAACCTCGACAAAAGAAGTACTTCCTCCTCCCCCGCCATTGTCCGGTGGGGCAGTCTGAAAGGCGCACGACTCGCTTACCTGGGCGACGCAGGAGACGGCCCAGCGGTTCCGCGTGTCAAGTATCCTCTGGAAGATCCTCTGGTAGTGGTAGACGAGCAGCGCCATCGGCAGCACGCACGCGATTATGATTATCGGGATCGTGAAGCACAGCGAGACGTTGAGTATGTCGCTGCGCGGGAAGACCAGCGTGCAGATCGTCAGCTCGCTCCCGAAAGCCTGTCGCATAGATTGGTTTCAGATTTTTTTGGAAAGTTTTATTTTTTTTTTTTTTTTTTTTGTTAAATTTTAATTGAATTACCCGTTGCTTTTGCGAAAGAAATTACGAAAGAAATTATTTCAAATTATAAAAAAAATATATCTTAGCGGTCGGTTGTAAAAATAAAAAATTTGTTTAGACTTGAGAAGGATGACAAAATAATCATTGAAACGTTGTCGAACTACAAAGAGAAATAAAGAAGCTTGACTCGTAAATGAACCGTTTTTAAATTATTTTATACACAATTATTAGAGCGCATGACGAACATGTCAAATTATACTGAAAGAGAAATTATTCTAAAAATTATTATACTTTTGAGTAAAGCGGAGACAAACTTGCATGATTCTAAAAAATTACTAATCCATTAAAGTATAAAATTGTAGTAAAAATTGAAATAGTTCTATTAAATTTTAGCACATTAGTATAGTAATTTTTTAGGATAATGCAAGTTTGTCCCCGCATTACTACAAAGTATAGTAATGGTTTAGTAGAACATTTCTCTCCGTGCACCTTCGAAGGATTTCAGAATTCGAAAAACCAACAGAGTCCCGAGGAAGCTCTAGATTCGAGAAACAAAGACTGACCTTGGGCTTGAACCAAAAAACAGCGGGCAGGAAAAGCGTGGCCGCGATTATCCAAGTAAGAAAACTCGCGGCGATTACTCTGCCGGTCGTCAGGGCGCTTCGGTACGGCGCCACGGCCAGGCAACGGTGGCGGTCCATTGAGATTAGCGTTAATGTCCACAGCAGCACAAAGCCGCATACAAACTGGAAAGAATAGAACGGCTTTTTTTTACATCGTCCCGTTAAAAGCTTTCGAAGGCGATTTCTTATTTTACTGTTCTTGATTTATCTGAAAGAGGAAGTTTTTCGTTATATAAAATGTTGGTTTAAAATTGCAGTTTTATAAATCCTCAGTATTCTACTATCGTATAATCATAAAGTAATTAGAAGGATACGTTAATTTTTGGTAATTAAAAAATTGCAAAAGAAGAAATTCAAATGCTATTTTAATTGTTTCACTCAATTCTTTAGTAGTACTTAAATTTGCATTATAATGTGTGCGATCTGTTTTATGCATAAAAACTAATGAGTATTGATTGTAGTTACTATAGGGTTTATATTGCATTATTAATTGTTTTTAAAATCATTTAATTCTTTAAAATATTTTTAAAAAGTTTTGAAAAAAAATAAATTTTCTTTTATATTTGGTTAGCTGTAAGAATTAGAATAAAGTTTATAAGCTTTATTCTAATTTTTTTAAATTTATTTAAATCATTTTTATCTCAAACAAAAAAAATATTTAATATTTTTAAGTGTTTCGTATAAATGATTTATCGAATTTATGAAAACAATTGACTAAAAATTTCTTAAAGTATTATTATTAGAATTAATTGAAAAGTTTAATGTAAAAGTGTGCAAACTTTAGTGGAGTGAATTGAGGTGAAAAATAGAAAATAGATGCTGCAAAAAAGCATTTTTTCATTGATATCTATTGAAATTCCTTTTAAAAATTTTCAATATATATAAAGTAGAATGTAAAAATAAAAATTTTCCACAAAAGTCATTTACTGTTTACACTTATTCGACTCTACGCTTGAAATATTACATTCTAAAAAATCGAACTCCGCCCGCCGCCTGAAAGCTCGAAGAAAATCTCCGCGTCCTGCACTTCTTTTCTCAAGCGCTCATTCACCTCTCGCATAAAAGCGAAAAGCGTTCATCGTTCGGAAAGTGCAGCGCTTTCAGCGATCCGCGCAACAAATCGCTCTCGGCGAGCTCCGCAACAAAAAGCGCCCGATATAACCCCCGAAAAGCGAGTGAAGCGGAAGCTAATCGAACGGCAGTAACGAGGCAATTAGGAAACTTGCATCGCGGTGCAATTTAACTCCGCTGTCGCGATTAGCGAACACACCGCCCTCGCCTCTTTAGCTTGGTCAAATTGTTTCTCCTGCTGGGAGGAAGGAAGGTCTTGTTGGCAATTTTGGCGGATGATAATGTGGTTTCCCTTGTTTCCGCCAGTTTTACTTATTTTTTTACTTAAAGTAGTTTTAGGGAGGTTACAACCCTCAGAATTTATAAAATTTCATTTACAAGGTCAAAATAATTTTGTCATCCTGACATTTTACAAAGTCAAAATGATTTTGCAACGCCGTGATGTTAAATTATGCAAGACAAACAATTAAAGTTATTTTCCTAAACATTTTGTCGATTCTAAGCATGGTTTGTTCGTGTTACTGCAGTTACAGTTAGCATTTCTTTGAATCGCATACAGAAATCCTGGGTTAAAACTAGAACTTTTTAGATTTATCATTTCATCATCATGAATTTAATCGTAAAAATAACTTTGGCACTATTTTTTATTTTAATAATCTTAATAAATGGTAGTAAAGCGAAACCTAAAAATAATTCTAATCTTTCAACGAAACTAGATGCAATACCAATAATGACGGTATAATAAATTTTTGTTTTTCTTTATTTAAACAGATTTTTATATCTTATTCTTTATATTTAGATGAACATTCTGGAACTATGTTTTGAAGGCGGCACAGTTATTTTCGGTGATCAGAGAGAAGATAACGCCGCTATTTTAGGTTTTTTAACAAATTTATTTAAACCGTTTTATTTGTTTGATAATGA
>JAWWEO010018867.1:0-19781 GCA_035582975.1 Ormyrus labotus | reverse complement strand
TAACATATACAATTAAAATATATAATAAAAAAAATTTCCATTTTTTGAAATTTTTTCGGTATCATACCCCCTTAAGGTATAATAACACTTTGTGCCAGATGCATCGAACAATTAGAAACCTTGCAGAATCAATCAGATTTCTAACCGTTGACAGATCATTACACGAAAGCCGCAGCCACATCATCCCTTTCCCTTTCAGAAGGGCGGCTTTAAAATTTGAAATCGACGCCGGGCGCGCTTTATTATCTTTCACTAGGCACGAACGATCGCTCAGGGCCGCGGCAATAAATAATTAAAGCCTGGCCTGCGATATTTCAGCCGGGAAAGAAACAATAAAGGCCTCCCTTCGCTCTCCGGCGCCTGCATTCAAAGCGTCACGGACACGGCAAAGCCTCGTCGCGAACGGCGAAGAAATAAAGCTGCCGCAATAAAACACAACATACGTCGCGCATAATTTATACGCTTAACTTGATGGCGGTCCATCGATCCCGGAGGGCGGGGAGAATGGCATTCGTTCGATAAGGACGAGTCCGTATAAGTATGGATATGGAGGGAAAAAGGTCCCTGCCGGCAGGAACGATTTTTCTCTCTCGCCTATTATTTTCGATATCGTTTTCCCTCGAGGTTTCGGGCTCATCTGGAAGAGCCGCGGTTTTCTCCCCGCCTCTCCTTCCGCGTTCTCTTCTTTTTTTGTATCAGGCTTTAAAAAATGAATTATTACCGCGAGAGTGATTGAAAAACTATACTGGCGGCTCTTCAATTTTTTTTTGTCGATATGGAACGCCGCTTTCTGTATTAGTGGTGAGAAAATTGTATTCGGGAAAAGTCTGTGTATTTTTCTTCGTTACTCGATGCTTCTTATAATCAATAAGGTAGAAACTGGGAGAATTTTTAAATCAATTTTTTTCGCTTTGTCCTAAGATACAGAAATAATCGGTCAAAGTTTAATTTAGTTTACTGTCTGCTTCGGACGTGAGTTTAAAACTGGAATAATAAGGGAGGCGAGGAAAAAAAAAGGACACGTGACATGTGTTCAAGCATTCTTGATTAAAAATGAAAGAGGATGGGGAATGTCAACAAGTAAAAAGAAAGAGAAAGTATTTTAATTTCCGTCCGCTTTTATACAGTTCAGATGGAGGAATCGATAAGAGCTTTATGACATCTATCCTTTCAACGAGTGATCTTCCTAGATAAGTCTTCGCTAAACGAATTCCTTTATACGCAAACACGCTGCTTAGTCTATTGTCAAAAGATTATGGTTTTTAATAATGTTTATATTTTTTTATTTTTGTATTAAATATAAATATCTAAATAAAAAAAAATATCTTAATATAAATATAAATGCTTTAAATGGTGTAAGAGTAAGTAGCACATTTTTAAATTAAGTGGTAGATAACATTTTTCCTTCTTGGTTTAAATTATTAAATTCGATTAAATTATTCTCTTTTTTAAAATTACTTTTAAAATCTACATTGCTTTAGAACAATAAAATTAACTTTTTCACTTTAAAACTTTTAACATTGTCGCGATGGAAGATTAAAATATTCATCCAGCCATGTAATGCAGCATAATCTAATGCATTACGCGACATCGTATCGTAATAATTAATTACATTGACATGGCATCGAATTTAATTAAAGGTTCGCCTAAACATTACGCACAAATCAATGTAGCAAACGCAATCAATCGAATAGATCCGTCAGTGGCCGCGTTAATTTTAAGTTCGAAATCATTGAAGCAAGTAGCTGGCAGCGTCAACCGTTGCTACAATTGTCGAGTCCCCCAGCTATATATTTCATTGGCCTGAGCAGCGAATTCTGCAAGGTGCATAATATAACGCGATATCGTCGACAACGCCGCCCGTTTAAAAGCAATTGTGATTGATTCGAACGCTTGTTTGCCTTCGCCGTCGAACGAAACTCATACCCATTGCAGATTGAATCGCTGCGAAAACACGGCGATTAATTGACGGATCGGCGATTCTCGCGTATTTAGAATTAGTCGACGAAATTTTTTCCGAGCATTTTTTGGCAGTGAACTTGGCGGGGGGGATCGCGTAAGGTTTTTCACCCGGCACGAATTACCGGCATAATTGATTAGTTTCGGGGCAAAGCGGAAAGCTATTTCCGTGAGAGCTTTCCAATTTTTCGGTGGAAATCAAAAAAAGTCGATGGGAGGAAACAAATAGCCGGGCGGTTCTATGAATACGGAATTGCATTTGCTACGAGAGAGTATTTATTTGGATGGTAAACATTTAAATTTCCGGATGAAAATTCGTTTCGATCCCGCGGACTATAAAACTTGCGAAATTTAATACACTTCAGAGCGTGGGTTTTTATGATATTCCAAAGATGTACTTCGTGTTTATTATTTTTTCATCGGTTCAATGGTTTTTTTACTTAATATTGCGGTATTGTATTTCATAAAGTGTCGTAGTAAGTTCGCAGTATATTTAATTAAATAGCTTAAAAGTATTCCATCATCAGATTGGTGAATCAATTCTTAAAAAAAGATATGCATCCACACTCATCGTAATCCGAGCGTAGCATCCTCCAATATCCCCCTCAATCTCCATTTGCCCACGTCACAATCTCAAAATCTTCCATTCAAATATTAATTCCATCACTGTCTTATCTCCCGCCCCCTCCCTCCACCAAAAACAACCTACTTTCCAGCCTCCATCCAGCTGCAATCCTCTCGCTCCGTTCTCGCTCGGCAACCCCCGAGTGCATCCGCGATCGCGAGGTCACGGAAGGATCTCTATTAGTGGGCCGCTCGGCTGAAGCCGCTTCCGCAATCACGACTCCGATAATTGCTCGGCAGCTTTTCTCGGGCGTCGTCTGAAATCGGAGAGAGAGAGAGAGAGAGAGAGGGGGGGGGAGACGAAGAAGAAGAAGTAGAAGCATATGTGCGCGGATTACGTGCGTTATTAATCGCGAGATCGTGTTCACCGCACTCGTTTGCCGCGCCGCTTGACTTGTGAGCGACTGTTTGGCTTTGCGCCGTTTTCGCGAGCTCTGAATGAGTGGGGCGGGAGCGGGGGGGAGGAGGATAGCAGAGAACTTTGAGGATCGTTTGCCGAGAGATGTCAAAGTCATTTTTATTTTTTCAGGCATCTGCGGTGCCTCGTTTGCCACTATACTATATCTGACTAAACGTCGAGTCATTTCACTTCCTTCTCAGGGTATTGGCGAATTTCATGCGCTTTTCGTACAGGCCAATATTTCAAGTTTTTTAACGCTCTCCTTTCGGTCTAGCTTATGGTCAGTAGAAAAAGTCTGATGTATTCAGACGTGTGTTTTCACGAATAGAAAAATCTTTTCATTCATTAGAGTTATAGTAATTATAAAATAGAAATTCAGTTAAAAAAACAATCAATTAAATTATTAGCCATCCTTGTTTATTAATCTGATAATAAAAACGTTTATTTTAACTTTCTTGTTTTATAATTAACATAATAAAGCGTTTAATTAAAAGAAGTCCGTTCAATGAATCAATTCTCTTGATTAAATTTTTACTTGATTTACTACTATTGACTCTACGTAAAACTTAACTATTCAAATATTTACATTGTTTTTCTAGTCACGGAAAACAATAATTTTTTTTTTTTACCTAAATTCGACCCCTTCAGTCGCAACAAAAAGCACCTGAAAAAAAGAGCAATAAATCTCGCAAAAAAAAAGTGACCAACGCACCCAACAAATATTGATTTACCTTATAAATATATAGCGGACGCAACGGGCGCAAAAACACCTCGCGTAATAAAACTATCGACTTTGCTAACATCCCCGGCGAGGCGTGTCGCAATACACGCGTCGAAGCGTCGATTCGGCGTTATCCACCGCAGCTGCTGTCGAACGTATCGCAGCCCGTAAATATTAATAGAGCTCCGACAGTTCGGCGTGAGATCGTTAAATATCAGAAAAATTACGCGGGATCAAGTGCCGCCAGGGCCCGAGAACGGGTCGAGAAGATTCGAAAGCACTTAGCCGGACTGACGGCGCGCAGCGCGAAGCAGCGCTCGGGCGCGGCTGGTTTACGAGTTGGAAATTGTATTTTACGACTGACTGGCAAGTGAATTTATAGAGGAAAGCGAGAAATGGCCGATGCCTGGAAAGGCCCCTCTGACGAGATCGCGCGAAAACGTAATCCGCCGGGAGATTTGTCGCAGTTTGCTGGCTCACGGGTCGCGTGGCTGTTGAGAGAGTGACACAGTTCGCGATAATCACGAGGTCTGGCCGGGACGTCATTGCTGACGTTTACTCGGGGTTTCGAGTTGTTGCTGAGTGGGAAGTGCGATGTTTTCGAAGAGCGAATGAAGTTTTTACTCTTTGAAGAGGAAGAAAGGGCAATGTGGGGCCTGACCTACTTTTTTTGCAAGCTGGAAGGGAGATGGGTATTGGATAATCGAGTATCTTGTGTATTTGGTTCTGTCATTTTGTAGCTATTAAACTAGATTAAGTAGTTCATTAAAAATTGCAGTATTTTGTTTCTGTTTTGGTTAATTTCGTTTTTTTTTTTTTTTATCTTTGAAAAGAGGATGACGCACGAAATAATTCAATTAGAAACCCAACTACATCCGTTTGGATTCATTATTAAAAGTTATCTATCATTAAAAAATAATTAATTTTTTATGAAAACAGTTTTATTAATTAAAAATAAATTTGATTTTTTTTAAATAAAGTTTCGTAATAAAATGAAATTTCATTAAACACTCCATTGAGCAATTTTAAATGCTAATTTAGAGCTGTGTATCCAATTCGTTTCATCTGCAGGCCAATTTTCATCGGACAAAATTCATTTTGTCTCAAAATTAAGTTAGTTTGCACAAATCAGTTTAAAATTCCAATGTATTAACGAATCGCGTCAGTTATCCTATAACATTATGAAAAAAAAATACGGGTTCATTATTGCGTATTTATTTGTAAATTTAAGTGTAAATTAATTTATTAATTTCTGCAGAAATTAATTAATTAATTAAGTATTGTCTTAAATAAATTAATTATTGTTTTATACAATTCGTAAATTCTTTTTAATAAATACTTATTAAAAAAAAAAATAAATAAATAATAATAATCAATACATCAAAATATTAAGTACTTATTGTTTAGAAGAACCATAAAACGCAAAGGAACCCGTAAAGTAAGCGAAAAGAATTTTATTTCGACTTTTATTCCTTCTCACAACTGCAATAACTCAGTGCTCTGGTCAAAATTCAGCGATCCGTAAAAATCTTTTTTCCTCGCCCAAAAGTCATTTGAAAAATTCCTTCTCCCCATACGTCCTCAGTAGAAAAAGGCTAAAACCCGACAAGAATTCGCGCTCCTCTCTATCGAGAGACGTCCGCTTAATAAAGCCAGACGAACTCGAAAGACGCCCCTTTTGCGACTCCTCCTGCTCGCGCGAGCTCAAATTTATGCCGGAGGGAAGCTGAGGCAAATGGAAAATTTTTCTCTTTCGCGCTGAGCTTTTACGAGTATCGATGCCGCTTCGGCCAAATTTCCGCAAGTTTTGAATCCGCCCGGAGTTCAATGCGATGAAAGGGGAGAAATCTTTTTTTCGAAATGCGAAATTATTGAGTGATGATACAAAAGCTTGAAAACGTATGTACAATTTTTATAGCCTTTTTGACGATTGGAATCGGTTTCCACATACTTTGGAAAAGTATTTTTCAAAAATGCTTCTGGAAAGAAATTTTTCGATATTCGCTCCATTTCAGGAAAAAATGTGAATTGGCATTTTTGGAGGACTACCAGGAATTTTAAGTTTCGAAAAAATTTTATTTAATCGTTAAAATGAAGAATCTGAATCAGAAATTTATAATCAATACTAGCAATAAATCAAATTTTGCTGGATAATTTAATTAAACATTTCTCATGTATATTAATAAACCAAATTAAATTTCATATTATCTATCGATTAATATAATGTTACAAACTTAGTACAATAATCATTTACAGCAAACTTAATGAAAAGTTGCAGTAGTAGACTACAATTCAAACCTGCAAAAAGTAGCACAATGTCACTGAAAAATTCTTTCGGAAACTGGTCGCTGAAAGCGATTCGAATCAAACTCTCTCGTTCAAAGGAAAATGGAATAAGCTACAATTGCGTCTTCATTTAACCATTTATCCAGCATTGAAATTCTGGCGCGAAGCCTCCGCGGCCAGTTATGCGCGCGAGCGCGAATCGTCAAGCTCGATATCGAAAGCTATCAAAAGGAACTTAATTATCTCGGACGAGGTCAATTAAACTGGGTCAAAAACGAAAATCCCCTCGCGGAGTTTAGCGCCGAGCACTATCTTGCATTAACCTGGGAAGTGAATTTTTCAGGCTTTCGAGCGCGAAGGGGAATAGCTAATGGAGTATAACTAAAAGCATCCTCCTAGTTTTAATCTCCGCGATTATGAAGTGCGGAAGAGTTCTCGATTGTTTTTTACGATATTTTACCGGTAGATGAATCTGGATTGCTAATTCAATGTGGCTTGTCTATCGTTCGAATTAGTGTTCATTATTGAGATTAAATTTGGATCAGATGTCAATAATTCTTTTGAGTAATATTGATTAATTTATCGTCTACTTCGACAAATAACTTATACAAATAATAAAGCTTTGTATTAATAAAGTGAAAATTATTATTTTTCGAGGAATATTTTTTAAATTAGACCATTAAATTTGAAAAAATTTCACTCAAAATTTTTAAATGAAGAGAGAGAGAGAGAGTTTTCTGACATACCAAATATGGAAATTTAATTACATTAATTCATTTAATTAAAATATAGGGCACTCTTGAATAATTGTAATTAATTTATGCAATGCAGTCCTTTAATCTTCTTTTTACATGTTTAAATATTTAAATGTATTATAACGATCTATATAACGATAAACGAAGACATTATCATGACTTTTTATTTACACTTATAAAAAAATGTATTATTTCTTTGGAAACAAATGTTGTAATAGAAGTTACTGCACTTCAAGCACATTTTGAATACTTTTTAGATTACACCAAATAATTTAAAAAATGTATTCTTTACCATCTACCCCTACTAAATCTAGTAATCCCCGCAGTAAGTTGCTTTAAACGAGGTGCCAAATAATGATTCCTCCACCCGCCACTTTCGTTTTAAAAACTGCGGACGAGCCTCGAGAAGTACTCCAAAACTCCTTCGGACCACTTTCCCGGCCAATCAAGCACCTCCCCACTTCCGGCGTACTCTCCCCAAATTGAAATTTTTTCCGGGAAGTCGCCGCGTCTCCCGTCCAGGCGTCTTCGCAATGATGAAGCTCAGCCTCTCGGCGGCGACTTCACATATTATTACGCTCGTAAAGGAGCACCGGTGGCGGGCCTGCGCATATTAGAAGCCGCCCCCGCGAAAAGTGTCGACCGTATAACCTCTCCCCCCCGACGGCGGCGGCGTCGTAAACGCGCCGCGCGATATTGGAGAACTCATTTCGCATCCGGTTATGCGCGTCAAACTCCCCAGCCGGTTTTACGAGCTTGGCCCGCATGCCATTGCCGCCTTCCACCCCCTTCCTCGCCCGTTCGATCGCGTTCGACGGTCATTTTCCGCTTTGTTTTTTTTTTTCGCCCGGCGGTTAATGCGGTGGAGATATCAGGCGGGGTGATGTTTTATTGCGAGGTTTCGGAGGTTATGGGGGACGTAGGGCATGGCGGTTTACGGCTGATGTGCACAGTTTTTGATGAGTGCGCTGTGCCGGGGCTTTGTTTGGAGGAGGAAAGGAGTTTACGTCGGCGACTTTAGTTTTGAATATTTTGAGGATCGTTCGGGGAGATGACGCACAGCGACGCTGGGAAATAATGTGAGCAGACGCGGATTTCGAGCACTTTCGTGTGTCGTATCAGATCAAGTGAATATTGTTAAGGATAGAAATGTGTAAAACGTAAAATATAATAAATTATTGAGGAATATTTGTAATAATGAAGATAAAATAATCTAGTCGTAGTCCCTGAAGCACTAATTTTTACTCCATTTTATTTTAAATATTGCAAGAGTATTTCTCTCCGTGCAAAACTGGCTTGAACACCAATAATAATCATAAGTATATAAGTTTATAACGTAAAAGTAACTTCAAGATTTGTGAAAAATAATACAGTTTGCGATTGCCTTCTTAAACACCCAAAAGGGGTGCATTAGGTTTTTCTCATAATAAAAAAGGTAAACACTAAAAAATGTTATGCGAGTTGGACCGTTATAAACGTGGCTACATTCAACAACATAGCTTTTACATATATCGCAAAGGTCCACGCCTTCTTGTTTTACGCGCTAAAACCCTCGCAAAATAACCCTTTTAACAAACAGCAGCATAAACATTACTCTCAGAACACCTAAAATCCCAATCTTTGAAATTTAACGCCCTGCGAAGCCATATACAGCCTCAATCTCCACCTACTTACTTTCATCTCGCGACTGAATCACCGATTATTGCTCGGAGAGCATCGCGAATGCGCTGAACGACGGCTCCATTTTCGAAATTTTCGAGCGGCATCGCGGCGCGAAAGATAAAACGGGCTCTTAATCGACCATTCGGCCGGAGGGATGCACCATAAAGCTACTTCGCTTTACGACGCATCGAACGCGCGCATATTTTTACAGCAACGAGGCGAGGCCATTAAAAAAAAAAAGAAGCAGCATGTTTAAATGGAAAATAAATTTTGCTCGCTCGCGCCTATTTTTTTTTTTTTTTTTACAACTTCGTCTCGCGCGCGAAACGCGAACGTCTATTTTTACTGAAGGGAATCGCCGCGTTATGCATTTTAATGCAGCACGTAACGGGGGTCGTAGGGTAAATCAATTCGAAAAGATGGGTGAGAAAGTCGATGGGGCGTAGAAGAACGCGGAAGGCTTCCTATTATGCGTGGTGTTGCTGGGGTGTTTTGGATCTATTGTTTTGAAACTGGACCTCAGGTATAACGAGTGAATTATTTTTTAAAATAAATGAGTTTATTAAGTAAAATAAAGTAAAATTGAATAATTTAATTAATAAAATTATTGAAATAATTTGATAAATCCAATAATTGACTATATTATTAAGTTTATAAAGTTATTGTGAAAATTATAGTTATCGTATATATTAAATTATTATTTAAATAAGTTAAATAATAAAATTATTGAAATAATTTGATAAATTCAATAATTAAGTATAATTAAATTATTTAAAAGTTATTTGTTATGGCCACAACTGAGTTATTTGAAATTACTTTTAATCGTTAGATTTGTAAAAAAAAAAAGACCGTCGAAATTCAGCATGTACCTAATTTATAGTAACACCAATATTTTAACAATTTATTATATAAAACAGACTGTTAATCTTAACGTTTAAATTTTCGTCTAATTTACATTGCAAATAAAATCGAAAACCTGTCGATCGGGCCACATAAAACAGGGAAAAAGAGAGTTATCCGCCGGCTGGAGGGTCTAACAGGTTTATCTAAATGAGAGCACGCAACATTTACAGTTTATCGGGTCGTTTAGAGGCCGAGAAAAATTCGGAGCTTGTACTTTTCGCGAAATAAATCTGCGAGCCCTCGATAAATAAAGGATGATTGCGAAGCGCGCGGCGGCGGCGGCCCGGGAAAAGCGAAAAATATCTCGTGCCGGCTGCCGTAAACACCGCGAATTTATCGTTGAAAACAGCGCACTAAACAAAACACGTTAAAGCAAGATTCATGAAGGACACCACTGTTTTCGCGTTTTCCTTACTCGATGCGATGCGAAAACGGACTGCTGAAATATCCGAAAATTTTCCAAGTACCTTTTTGCCTTGCAAACGAAAAAAGGAAGCTTTGCGTATTATCGAATGTATATATGCATTAAACACCAGTCTACCAATTCTCTTTAGTTAAATAACGGCTAAAGCAACATAATTAAACGTATTTTAAATATTTTTATTAAATTATAATTAATGCGACAATACTGTACGTTAAAGCTTCATTCCAATGAATTTTGAAACCCTAAAGCTCCGCTGAATCGTCGGAACTCCCTTCAAAATTAATCGCCCGGCACAATTCAATCCGGCAAGTTTTAATTCTCCCCGGCGAGACGGCGTAAAAAAAAAGAAGTGCACCAACATCAAAAGTCAATCGCAGGCGCATCACCGCGCGGCACGATAGACTCTCCGTATAACGACCGGAGAATTTCGCCAACTGGGCGAAGTGCACCGCTGCATAAGATATGAGGCCGCGAGAGTGGCGTGCGTTCGCGTGACTCGAATGGCGCTTCAAACTTTCAAACGCGGGGGTATATATAGCCGGCGGTCGCGGCGGTGCTGACTTCTTTTTTTTTTCTTGCCTCTCCGTTGCAGGGATTTTCGGCTTTATGGGGAGTCCGTTTTATTAATTTTTCACTGTTTTAGATCGGGTACTTGTTTTTAGTTGGTGGCGTGTGGATAGTGTGCGTGGAAATTTGTAGAAAGGGTAAGAAAATTAGTTGGTCTGACGGCTTAAACTATCAGTTTTTGCATTACGTGTATTGCTCATTCCTGTCAGTATAAATCTTTTGAAATGTCCTTTTCTAGATGAAAAAAAAACATCAACATGTGATTTTAATAAGAACTCTAATAGAAGAGAGCAAACTATGCTAAGTAACCTACATTTACTAATAGATATAAACACATTTTAATTACAAGTCATTAATTCATAACCTGAATTTATATTTGACGTGAGGCTCAGCACGTGCTATATCGGGCTTAGCTTGTTTGCATGAGCGTAACTATTATAATAATTAATGCCCAGAGCGCGAAGCATACGCTTATACGCCGTGAATAGAAGGAAATTAAATCTTATATACCTTTAAGCGTGAAAGTGTTATTTTCCTCGTCTCTTATTTTTGAAATGCAATAGAACATTTTTCTACCGCAATCCCAAGGCATTATTCCATCCCACCCCAATTACAAACTTCGCCCAGCCAAATCCTGACAATGAATGCGGACCAGCATTACACCCTTCTCAAAGAGAAATCAATCCCCCGGGGCCCTTAATACCCTTAAGAAGATCGTAATCTTCCGAAGGCAACAGATTTCCGGCTTTGAGCGCAGCCCAAACAGCGCGGCGCAGCCTGCAAGTGCACACATGCGAGTTTTATGCAGCTCTCTCTCTCTCTCTCTCTCCCGACTCTTTCTGCCTCGGGCACTTTGCGCGGATACGGCAATTAAAGCGGATCCTTTGCTCGGCTTGGCTTAGCTTACCATAATTAAGGTTAATCGGCTTCCCTTAACGAGAGAGTCTCGAGAGCCGAAGCTTTGATTTTGCGCGAGTAAGGCGCGACCCGCGCGCGTACTTCCGGGCTCCGCGTCGCGCGCGAGTCTGGCGCGCGTTCGTTCTTTTTTTTTCGGAGTTTCGCAGCCGGCACGTGAGGCTCTTCCGCGGGAGTTGCGTACACGAGCGACTCGGGGAGGTGGATTTCGGGGGGGGAAGTGACGGGAACGCGCTGGAAACGTCGGGGTATGGAGTTTCGGAGTAATGTGTGTACGGCGAAACGCTTTGAATTTTAAGGTAAATGCAGGTGTTCGCGGGCTTGATAATTAGTTGGAGTAACGTATTTGAACCTTTTTTTTTTATTTTTAATTATGCACAAACTTTTGAACTCGATACTTTTGCGTGCGACGCTTAATTGACGTATTTTTCTTTTATTAATTTAAAGAACGTACAATATTTTCCGCCCTGATAAATAATACGACTGAATATAACACATTTATGAAGCACAAATAGACCAGGCGATAAACGTAATCCAAGCCAGCCTACTGATCTAATTTCCTCCTCTCCCAACGCTCGGCGGCCCCTCGTTCAAATCAGCCTATCCGCTACAATGCAAATTCCAAAAAGCAGCTCGAAAATCAAAGCGATTAAGTCGCGTTTTCATCCCCGGCGCCGTATATAAATTTCGTTATAAACACGAGGCTCCGAGCGACAGAAGCGCCGCTCGCTCCAGCTCATTATGCTTTATTTCCGCTCGCTTTAATGCATCCGACACGCTGCGCCGGATATGCCGTATGGTAATTCGATGGCTATTAATGCGGTTATAAATTTCGCTCCTATAAAGCGCGCCAGCAGAGCGAATATGATAATTAGCCGAAGTTCCGTTCCTATATACCGAACCCCCTTCGAATTCATTTTTTTTTTTTTTTTTTTTTTCGTTCTTTTGGCGAACGGTCGCGGATTTCGCCGCGCAGTGCGTAATCGCGTGTGCGCGAAGCAGGGAAGGAGGTTCTCCGCGAAATTGTTACGATGCGCCGGAAGGTCGGGAGGGGAAGAAAACGACCTGCACGTATTTGCGATTTCATGCGTGAAAAAGGAAGCGCGCGGAATGCGGAACCGTGTACTGCGAATTGATAATTAAATTCGAGGTGAGATTACCTCGGGACTGAATTGCGAGCATGGCTTCCTTGCAAATGCGTCGGGGAGTAATTAATAATTCGAACGCGCAGATTTGCAGCAGAGTCGTTATATTTTAAAGTCTAAAATTGAAAACTCCTGGAATTCGCGCATTTTCGGTGATAAATCTTCAACTTGAAAGAGGCTGAATTTTTATTATCTTCGTACAAGATTTCTATTATCCCCAAAACCGTTATTATCGATTCCGGGCTGTATAATGAAAAATCGGACGAAACAAAGGATTCGAAACCAGAGCAATAAGAAGCGTCGCGTCGCAAAAAAAAAAAACGCACGGCGGCGAACTTTAATTCCTTCCCCCGCGCCGGAAGGGAGCGAAAGAGAGCGTGACACCGAAGCCGCTATATCCTGCGGCTTTCCTCGGCGTCTTTAATAAAACAGGAAAAAAGGTAGGAGCGCGTGGGCTGCATAAAAAGAAAAAAAAAAAAAAAGAGCCAAGCCGCCAAGATCGCGCGCGCGGGGCTCCTCTTTGCGTATTTGGCCGGGCGCCAAGTCGTCTCGTGAAACCTCTCGTTCGCGGACTGGAACCGAATAAAAAAAAAAGCTGCAAGCAGCCACGAAGACTAACACGGGGGAGAGAGAGCGAGAGAGAACTGGATTTCTTTCGGGACGAAAGGAAATTACGATAATAGGCCAGAATCGCACGGATTCACGAAATAAAGCGAGGCGATATTTTTTTTTTTTATACAGTCGGGGGAGGCGAATGGAAGGTACTTGTTTGGGTATCTTCGATTAGAGAGACCTTGTTTGACGTTGGCTTGAGGATCGTACAGCTTTTTTGAGAGGAGATACGAGGGGATGCGAGATAGAATCTCTTGCCTTATAAAGCATATTGTTTATCTAATAGCTCTTAAGTATTAAAGAATCACTGCACGAAGTATTAATAATTTTTTTTTTGTTTTGTTTCATTTTTAGTCACTAAAAAAAAGATAAAACGTACCATTTTCTAAAATTGTTCTTTCTTATTAGTTAGACTCACCCGGCCCACCGTTGAAAACGATATTTTTCCAATCAATACCAGGAAAAAAGATTTATACACCCCCCAGCAGATCAACCCGGCCAGAAAAAAAAAGCGCGAGCATCGGCTCTCAAGGAACAAAATGAAAATCGACTTTTACTGGCTTAATCTGCGCTCGCGCATCAAAAAACAATCTCCCCCGGCGCGTATCAGCTTTTACTCGACCGATCGTAAACTCTCGTCGAAGCTCTCTCGCTCCGCGGCAATCGGGACAGCGGCGCGCCGTGAAAAGCTCAGACTGAAAATAAACCCTGCCCCTCGCCCCCAGATTTGTATCCGAAAAATCCGCGGGGCCGCGCACTAAATACTAGCTCTCCCCAGAAAACGTCGGGGGAGCTTTTAAGGCTCGCGGAATTGCGTTTCGGTGTCGGCGCGGAAAATGAGGCCGCGGATGCCCCGCGATTGTCGGATCGGCAATTAATCCTTTTATCGCTTCCTCTCCGTATCGTGCGCCCGCGTCGATGTCAATAATAGTAACAGCCGCCGTGCACGAAAATTCAAACTCGCGCGAGCGCGGATTTCGACTGTCGGGGCACCGCGGGGGCAAAAGGCGCCTCGAGCTTTCGCTGCTTTTATTGCTTACTCTTACGGATCGGGTGGATCTTTTTTTTTTATTGGGATTTTAGGTAGATGATCGGCTCGATCTAGTTGCTTTTTCGTTTTGTAGGTTTATTAAAAAAGTAACTATTTGAACTGTTCATACACGAAGAAAAATGTTCTAATAAAAATTATACGTTTTAGTAATGCAGGGACAAACCTGCATTAACCTAAAAATTACTATACTATATAGTAAAATTTAATAGAATTGTAATAAAAATTGATAAAGTTCTATTAATTTTAATATATAATATAGTAATTTTTTAGGATAATGCAAGTTTGTCCACGCATTCCAAAAAGATATAGTAATTTTTACTGAAAATTTTTTCTCAGTATATTTATTACAATTGTAATAACGATTCATTTATCGAAACTTAACAACATTTTTTACGTATTAGATTCATATCTTTATTTACCTTTGCTGTTTAAACGGTTAAATATTTATTTTCATACTTTTTTTAATAGCAAATTTCCATTTTAATAATGCTAAAACATTGCAGATTTTTTAAATATCAGAGAGCTACATTGAATCTCACGATTACTAACTTTTCTGGGGGTTCCCCGTTTTCTAAAGATTATTTCATACAAATATACTGAATGACGAATCACTTCAAATATCTTATCTGAGCCGAGTAATGATAAGCGACACCAGCGCATTCACAGTTCGTCAGACTGTCAGTAAAGTCGCGTTAATTGCGTATTCTAAAGTTTCCTGTTTTTAATTGAGTGGTAAAGTATGTTCTTTATTTGAAAATTTCAAATAAACAGTAAATATTATATAGCGGCATTCGTCAGTGATAATGCATTATTTTACAAGTCGATGACGAGAAAAGATTATTTCAAAATGAGCAGTAATTACATAGCAACAGTGACTGGTGACGCTTTATGCGGTAAATCGTATTTCTTGTGTTCAAATACAAGCCTGGAAAATCGTTTTCAAGATATCCATAAAGAAGTCAATGTAGATGGAATACAAGTACGTTTCTATTATTTTTATCAATATACATTATTTAAACTTCTTTATTCAAATTTGCAGGTAAAACTTGCAGTGCAGTATACCTATGCAGTCGAAGACTGGGTTAAACTTCGTAAGTATTATTATAATTTGTCCAGTGTTATTCTGGTGTTTTACGCCATCAACAATCCTGTCTCGCTGATGAACATTAAAGAAGTTTGGTTACCCGAAGTAAAGTCTTCAAACCTTGATGTGCCAATCGTTGTTGTTGGCCTCAAAAAGGATTTGCGAGACGACGCCGATACTGTAGCTCAATTAACCAAAGAAAATATAGTACTTATAACGCCTGAAGAAGGTCGTAAAATGGCTAAGGCAATCAACGCTTTCGCCCATGTCGAATGTTCTGCCAAAACTGGCGAAGGTGTCGATGAAGTATATAACACTGCAGTTCGAGCAATAATTGTAAGTTTTTTGTAAACTTCAGTTATAATACCGTCATAAATGTGAATTCAATTTTCATTTCAGGCGAAAGAGCAGGCCATGAAGCTGGAAAAACCTCCAATGAATGTAAAAAACTTTTTAAAGTTATTTAAAGGATCTAAATAAAAAACTATGATTCATATAACGATTAAAGTAGTTGTAAATAATTTTGCTAGGTGAGTTGCATATTTTCATAAACAAACCTATTTATTTTACGTAAAAAAAATAGACAAAATTACTCGTCCACTTTTCCACTCGAAGCAGCTAATCCAAAAACTCTCGAATCCAATCAAAAAAGAAAGTTCGGCATTCTTGCCGGGTAGCTGCGCCGAGCAGCCCCCTTAAACTTGGACAATCCAGCAGGCTAACACAGGGATTCGCCGGAATTTCCACGGGCGGACGAGCTCGGTAATGCGTTTCTGGGTCCGGTGGCGGTGTTTACAGGTTCGCCCGGCGATATTCCGGGGGGAGGAGGGGGGGAGGGGGGCAATATTGCGCAAACACGAAATGGATAACGAGGGAGGAGAGGCGACGAAAACTCAGAGGATTAGAATTTAGGAGGCATTGAAAGTCCGCCGGGACGCCAGCGCGAGCATACAAGTCGTCGCACAAAGCCGAGACGAGCAGCCGGACTTTCGGTATGCCCTGATTAATTCGGTATGCCTCTTTGCGCGCCGGACGCCGGGAATTGCGTTAGGGACGAAAATTTTGCTACCAGGGCGATTGAGTGAGATGTTTGGGCGACCAGCTTTGTCGGGGGGAGATTGGGGGTTTGAGAAAACGATTAGATTTTGGTTTTAGCAGTTTTATTAAATTGATAAATAACCACATTCTTTCGAATGTATTGTACGTATTTGTTGATTGTTTCTTTAAAATTTTTTTTATTTCCTTATATATATACAAAAAATGTAACAAGTTTTAACAATGTAGGGAAGCTTTCTAGGAAAAAACAGAGAACCTAACGTTTACTGATTTTTTGCAAAAAAAATATATTGACAACTGCAAACGGTCAGAGTTGTTCCGTGTTTAATTCCCACCGAACCGCAGACTAAAATCCTAAAACGAAACATCCATCAACCCCCGCGGGCCGACCGTTCAAAAAGACAAACGTCCCACCGATAAATGCCGCAGCGAAACGTCCGCCAATATCGCTCAGCCCGGTAGCGGCAGTTGCGCAGCTACTCCACCTTTCCGCAAACTCTCCCGACAACATGTATATTTTCCTGTCAAAATGACGGACGGCGGGCGGCGCGCCGCGGCGTTAATTAACAAGGGGGCCATGCGCGCAAGACGTATTGTGTCGTTGCAAGACAAAAGGAGGGCGCCACTGCACCGGGGGGGGGGGGAGGAAGAAGAGAGGACGAGTCGAATAAATTAGCGGCGCGGAGACGCCGTGCAGCTAGGAGCCGCTTCCACGTTACGTGGATGCTCATTAATCTTCGGCGATTTTACGGAGAGAGCGCGAGCGCGCGCCGCCGGTCCGTTGATTAAATTTCTGATTGCGGCCCTTTTCAATTTCCGCTTTTCTCCGGGGGCATCGACGCGCTTGATTTTTTCGAGGCGTGCTTAGCAGGCTAATGAGCTTGCGGAGCTTGGCGCGAGGGGGAGGGGGCGGGCAAGTGCCATCTCGTCATAATTGCAGATTTTCGCAGTGAAATTAGTTTGCTCGATAAGCGAAATGAAGATTTATTTGTGAATCGTTTTCTTGTTACGCGGTAAACGTTGTATGTTTCGAGTGGCAGCAATTTATTGATAAAAATAACCGTTTAAAGGTAGCGTTATAGAAATTTTTGTCTTTTAAGATTCTAATTTTAAATAGCTCAAAGATCATTTGTAACTATCTCAGTAGTTTAAACAACCGTGTATGCAAAGTTCTCGAGGTAAATTTAAAATCAAAATGATAAAAAAGAAGGGAAGAAAAATTGACCGTATAAAAGGTACCACGTAAAAACCGCTATTTCAATCCGATCCCCCTTAAATCCAGACACTGTCCACTCACACTCGCACTTGGGAGTAATCTCGGCCGAGTCAACGGTCGAAACAATTCACTCTCCGTTCGAATAAAAGGGGCAGGACTTTACGCCTACTCCGGCCACTTTACTCCCTCCTTAAAAACCTCGGCCGAGAACTCCGAGCTGCACTCGGCTTTAATAATTCGGCGAGCCGCGCGCTCCGCTTTACACGCGCGGCCGATATTATACGTGTGTATAAAACTCGCCGGTAGAGATAAAACGGCTCTCGGAAGCGATTTCCCGGGCTTCCATCAGTCTGAAAGCTTTCTTCTTGTCCCCGCGAGAGAGGTTAACGCCTTTGAGCGCTAACAAACGAGCGCGCGCGAGGTCCGGCTAAATTAAAATTAAACCTCGTCGCCCCTCCCTCCCCCCCCCCCCCCACCCCGGCGGCTGCTGCTCTTTCTAATGGAATATTCATATAGAAGGCCGTCTGGACCGGCGCTTTAATTCCCGATAACGCCGAGTCAGCTGCGCTGCGACCCGCCGCCGTCTTTCCGATGAAGCCGCCGTCCGGTCGGTTGTAACTTTCGGGCTTCTCTCTTTTTACTGCAGGAAGCGCTGATGAGTATATCTGCCGAGGACAGTGCTGGAGTTTCTTGCACTTTCCGGAGTCTTTAAAAGCTTTTCTTTTTTTTTATCTAAATCAAATTCGGGGAATTTATGAATTTATTGTGCGGCAAGGGAAGTTTGGAAATCGAGTTTTGTCGAACTAAATTTTCCGGGGAGGAAAAACTTTTCACTTTTGTGTGGACTAGATTTTTAACGTCAGATGCCAGAAATAGTTATTTTGATTTGCCAGTAAATGCCCGCAAATGTACGTTTCGTGCGATAAAAATGAAAAATAACAATCATAAAATCGACTGTCAATTATATTCAAGTAAATTTAGATGTATACAGGTTTTGAGCCTAGATAATAAATTCTATTTGTATTGCTCATCTAAAATAAATATCATAAAATTTGTTACAAAATGAATATTTACATGTACAGTGGTCGTTAAACCACTATAGAAGAAACAATAACCGTTAGTTATACAAACGGTGCAAGAATTAATTTGCTTTTGCTCTTTTTTTAATTAAAATAGTTTTTAAATTTACAAGAAATAAAGTGTTTGAATAATTACTATGCTCAATTCTGACTCTTAACTTCTTCTTTCAGTAAAGCTGACACGTGACATCCAAAGCTTAAACTGTTTAATGAAACATGATGTCACAAGCGGTTACTTGGACAAAGAAAGTTCCGAAACTAAAAGTCGTAGATTGAAGATCTTAAAGTATGATAAAGAAACGATTTTTCTATAACGATAAGAGACATTTTAATTAGTTTTCCAGCAGACCTCGATCGATAGACAAGCGATTACAACTTTTGTTCAGTACGCCAGAGGTGAAAATCGATCCGCGCGCGCAAAAAAAAAAAAAAAATTCATCGTAAAAAAGGATGTTAAAAACTTTTCCTGACACCTTCGCGTAATTGGCATAGTTAAAAAAATGGTCTAATACCTCAACTTTTTTTAAACAAATTTTAAATGCCTTTCCCCCCTATCGTCATCAGGAAGTTTTTTTTATATCGGCTAATTTTTATTCGCCCAAAGTTTTTACACCTGCAAATTAAAAAATGTTCGGTCCCAAATTAGAAACTGTTGCGATTTTTAAAACTGCTTTTTAGTTGATCTAATAAATTAATAAAAAAGGGAAGTGGTTTCAAGTAGAATATGTCCGTGTTTGGTCAGACTTGGATTAAAAGAAGTAATACTCCTGTAATAATGTTTTTCTACCAAAAAGTTGAAAGGTATAAAATACCCTTTAACTTTATACCCTCAATTATTGAATATAACAATGAATTCCAGTAAACATTGTCATTACTTTGTTCAACTTTTTCAAATTTTCTATTTAATAAGCAAGAAAAATAAAACTAAAATCAAGCTTTCGTCTTCGCAACAATTCATTACAAAAAAAAACACGGCAGCTCCGAAAATAAAAGTCCGAAAACAAAGCTCCGAATCCCCTTAAAAAATAAAGTCCCCTTTTTCGCCCGCAGGCGTTCCGCTTTTAAGCATTCAGGACGCTAATGCCTCCATCGACGCCTCGCTAAACAAAGCAGCGAATTATCGGATAACCTCGAAAAAGTCGATACACGCGTAGAGCCTCTCTCCCTCCTCTCTATCTCTTCTGTCGTCGGCGCGGAGGAACGCAATTTGCCTCTTTTGGCGACTCGAAAAAAGCGCGCGCTCGGCTTAATAATGCACGTGTACACAACATGGCTTTCTCGGGGGGGGGGGGGGGGGGGGGAAAGCGGTTTACCCGAGCGAA